>LGRX02010385.1:0-15933 GCA_001247695.2 Cymbomonas tetramitiformis | reverse complement strand
GTGTGCACGCACACTCTGGAGTTCGGGCATCGACGGTCTTGCTGGCGGCGCGTGATGATGTTGCGACCGATAATAATGGCACATCATATTATTATACTGCCGACGGCCGTATATATGATCGGTGCATCGTCGGCTTGTGTGTGCGCACACACGCTGGAGTTCGGCCATCGACGACCTTGCTAGCGGCGCGTGATGCTGCTGCGACCGATAATGGTGGCGCATCATATTATTGTGCTGTCGACGGCCGTATATATGATCGGTGCATCATCGGCCTGTGTGAGCACGCACACTCTGGAGTTCGGGCATCGACGGTCTTGCTGGCGGCGCGTGATGATGTTGCGACCGATAATAATGGCGCATCATATCATTATACTGTCGACGGCCGTATATATGATCGGTGCATCATCGGCTTGTGTGTGCTCACACACACCGGAGTTCGGTCATCATTGACGGCCTTGCCAGCAGCGCGAGATGATGGTACGAATTGTACTGCCCTTCAGTGTGAGCGCACGGTGGCAGAGTGCGCGTGGGTACGAGTGCATAAATGTTGCTGCCAGGGGTGCGCACTCCCATGTGTATATGTGTGCAGCTGCATGGTGACTGCCGATGATACGCCGGCCGTGCGTGCGTACACACACGCACATATATATGAGGGGTGCACCATGAGTGGATGTGCAATGCTTGGGGACAGCGTGCACATGCCGCACACGTTGGCGGGACTTCCGCCGACGAAAGCGCACGTTGGAGCGCCATTGTTGGCGGTGCGGGGTGGATTGTCGTCACGGTGTGCGCGGGCGGAGGTTCCGGCGCCGGTGGCGCATGGTGCCGGAGGATCATCGTCGGCGATGCGTACCGGGAAGTTATCATCAGGTTGTACACCGTTTTCTTCTGATGATCGTGACTCGGCGTCAGCAACGAACTGCACCAGCAGCAGCGCTGAGCTGCGGCCGCCCACGGCAGCGGCAACGAGCTGCCCGAGTGGAGGCGCTGAGCTGCGGCTGGGTGTGGTTGAGGCATTATACGACGTGGCTGCGCATCTTCATGATGAGGCTATGTGTGTCGGCACTTGTGGAGAATCTTCGTCGCCGTCATCATCAGCAGTGACAGGGTGTGCGTGCGTACGTGTGCATACACATTGCTGCCGCGGGTGCGCGCTCCCGTGTGTATAATCGCAGCTGCATGATACCTGCCGATGATGAGCCGGCCGGAATGCGTGGCCGAAGAGCATCCATAGCCAAAGTGCAGCCCCCACGGCTCGGCGAGGTGCGCCAGAGCTGCACGGCTGATAGCTGCAGAGTTGAGGTGCAGCAGCCCACGGCGCAAATGCAAGGCTGCCCCACCTGCAGCGTCACCCAGCTGTCTCAGCAGCCCATGGCGCAAGCGCAAGGCTGCCCCAGCAGCAGCAGTGCCCAGCTGCCTCAGCAGCCCTTAGCGCCAGTGCAGGGCTGCCCCAGCAGCAGCAGCTCCCAGCTGCCACAACAGCCCACGACACAAGAGCAAGGCTGCCCCGGCAGCAACAGCGCCCAGTTGCCGCAGCAGTCCACGGCGCTAGTGCAAGGCTGTCCTCGCAACGGCAACGGCACGGGGCTGCCTCAGTGGGACACAACACGCGAGCTGTTCAGTGCAATGGCTAAAGGCTCAGCAGCCCACGGCGCAAGTGCGAGTGATGCCCCGCGGGCAGCCCAGTGCGTGCCGTCCAGCGCGATGGCTGGCTCAGCAGCCCACGGCGCAAGCGCGAGTCTTGCTCTGCAGGCAGTCCAACATGTTTCGCCCAGCGCGACGACTGGCCCAGCGGCCCACTACACAAGCGCGAGTGTTGTTCCACGGGCAGTCCAGCTCGTGTCACCCAGTGCGACAGCTGAGTGTGCATGCGTGGCGTGCGAGCGGGCCGACTTCGAGGTGGAGAGCGAGTGTGTTGCAACGGCGCATGGCAGCTGCAAGTTGGAGGAGCTGGTGGAGTGCGCAAGTGCGGAGCAGCTGCGGCAGGGCAGCCGGTGCGCTATGATAAGGTGCGCTTGTGTTGCAACGGCGCAGGGCAGCTGCGAGCTAGCGGAGCTGGTGGGGAGCGTACTACGTGCAGCAGTGTCGGCGCGGGCGGACAGTTGTTGTGAGCTGGCAGGGTGCACACTGTGTGCCACAATGCCGGAGCGGGCGGACAGCTGTTGCGGGCTGGCGGAGTGTGCACGAGTGGCGCGGGGTAACGGCGAGCTGGTGGAGTGCGCATGCACGGCGTGCGAACCGGTAGACCTGGTTGGGCGCGCATGCGCGAAGCGCAGCAGGTGCAAGGACCTTCGACTCCAGGTTCAACTCTTATGGCAGCGGGATCGTGACCAGCGGATCCGAGAAGCCGAACGAGCTGAGCGTCAGAAGCAACAGCCTGTTCCGGCTCGGATAACAATAGCTGCTGCGACTAAGTTGCGTACTGCTGAGGCTGCCCGCGGACTTGCTGCCCCAGCAACCCAACAGGTCAGTGCTGACTCAGCAGCCTGCAAAAGGGGGGGGGAATGGGCAGCAGGGGCAGCGCTGCCCAGCGAGGTGCCTAATGGCTGCAGGCCTCATAGCTGCATGACCGAGGTACAACCCCTGCAGCTCGGCGAGGTGCGCCAAAGCTGCACGACTGATAGCTGCAGAGTTGAGGTGCAGCCCCGGCAGGCGCTGCCCCCACAGTCGACGCAGCCGCTGCCCCCGCTGCCGACGCTGCCGACGCTGCCGACGCAGGCGCTGCCGACGCAGCTAGCACCGGCGTTGCCCCACGAGCGGCCCCGGCAGGCGCTGCCCCCGCTGCCGACGCTGCCGATGCAGGCGCTACCTCAGCAGCTAGCACCGGCGCTGCCCTACGAGCGGCCCACGCTGGCGCTGACCCCGCTGCCGATGCAAGCGCTGCCCCCGCTGCCGACGCAGGCGCTGTCTCAGCAGCTAGCATCCGTGCTGCCCCAGCTGCAGCAGCCCACAGCAGCAAGCTGCCTCAGCAGCAGCACAGAGCCCCAGCCATCACCGGAGCTGCCACAGCAGCCCACTTCGGAGCTGACCCAGCAGCCAGCGCAGGTGCTGCCCCGTCAGCCCACTTCGGAGCTGACCCAACAGCCAGCGCAGGTGCTGCCCCGTCAGCCCACACCGGTGCTGCCCCACGAGCAGCCCACGCCGGCGCTGTCGCACAATCAGCCCACTTCGGAGCTGACCCAGCAGCCAGCGCAGGTGCTGCCCCGTCAGCCCACACCGGTGCTGCCCCACGAGCAGCCCACGCCGGCGCTGTCGCACAATCAGCCCACTTCGGAGCTGACCCAGCAGCCAGCGCAGGTGCTGCCCCGTCAGCCCACACCGGTGCTGCCCCACGAGCAGCCCACGCCGGCGCTGTCGCACAAGCAGCCCACTTCGGAGCTGACCCAGCAGCCAGCGCAGGTGCTGCCCCGTCAGCCCACACCGGTGCTGCCCCACGAGCAGCCCACGCCGGCGCTGTCGCACAAGCAGCCCACTTCGGAGCTGACCCAGCGGCCCACGCAGGTGCTGCCCCGTCAGCCCACACCGGAGCTGCTCCATGGGCAGCCCATGCCGGTGCTGGCACAGCGGCCCGCTTCGGAGCTGGCCCAGCGGCCCACGCAGGTGCTGCCCCGTCGGCCCGCACCGGAGCTGCTCCATGGGCAGCCCACGCATGCGCTGCCTTCGCTGCCGATGCAGGCGCTGCCCCCGCTGCCGACGCAGGCGCTGCCTCAGCAGTTAGCACCTGCACTGCCCCAGCGGCGGCGCGGAGCTGCAGCTGCCCACAGTAGTGAGCGGCCCCAACAGCAGCACGGAGCTGCAGCTGCCCACGGTAGTGAGCTGCCCCGGCGGCAACGCGGAACTGCAGCTGTCCACGGCAGCGAGCTGCCCCAGCAGCCAATGCCCGTGCTGCCACAGCAGCCATCACTGGAGCTGCCCCAGCAGCAGCACGGAGCGGCAGCTGTCCGCGGCAGCGAGCTGCCCCAGCAGCAGCACGGAGCTGCAGCTGCCACCGGCATTCAGCTGTCCAAGCAACCGCGTGGAGATGTGGCCGCCCATGGCAGCGAGCTGCCCCAGTGGCAGCGCGGAGCTGCAGCTGACCACGGCAGCGAATTGCCCCAGCAGCGGCACGGAGCTGCAGCCGCCACCGGCATTGAGCCGCCCCAGCAGCGGCGCGGAGCTGCAGCTGTCACCGGCATTCAGCTGCCCCAGCGGCGGCGCGGAGCTGCAGCTGCCCACGGTAGTGAGCTGCCCCAGCGGCGGCGCGGAGCTGCAGCTGTCCACGGCAGCGAGCTGCCCCAGCAGCCCACGCCGGTGCTGCCACAACAGTCCACTTCGGAGCTGACCCAGCAGCCCACGCAGGTGCTGCCCCGTCAGCCCACACCGGCGCTGCCCCATGAGCAGCCCACGCATGCGCTGCCTTCGCTGCCGAGGCAGGCGCTGCCCCCTCTGCCGACGCAGGCGCTTCCTCAGCAGCCTTACGCAGCACCCATCGGCTGGCCGCCCGAGGATCAGCGTCCGCAGACTGGCACAATGCATATGTCTAGAGGCTGTACATCTGAGGCTCAGCCCCGGCAGCCAGGCATGGCCAAGAAGCAGCCCCTGCAGACCGGCGAGGTGTCCCATGGATGCATGGCTGAAGGCTGCATGGCCAAGACGCAGTCCCCACAGCCCGGCGAGGTGCCCCATGGCAGCATGGCTGATGGTTGCAGAGTTGAGGTGCAGCCCCGGCAGCCTGGCAAGGTGCCCCCTGGCTGCATGGCTGCAGGCTGCATGGCCAAGGTGTTGCCCCCGCTGGCGACGCAAGCGCTGTCCCCGTGGCCGACGCAGGTGCTGCCCCCGCTGCCGATGCAGGCGCTGCCCTCGCTGCCGATGCAGGCGCAGCCCACACCGGAGTTGCCGCACGAGCAGCCCACGCCGGAGCTGTTGCACGAGCAGCCCACGCTTGCGCTGCCCCATGAGCAGCCCACACCGGGGCTGCCGCACGAGCAGCCCGCGCTGGCGCTGCCCCACGAGCAGCTCACACCAGCATTACCGCACGAGCAGCTCACACCGGCGCTGCCCCACGAGCAGCCCACGCAGGCGCTGCCCTCGCTGCCAAGGCAGGCGCTGCCCCCCCTGCCGACGCAGGCGCTGCCTCAGCAGCTAGCACCCGCGCTGCCACAGCTGCAGCTGTCCACAGCAGTGAGGTGTCCCAGTAGCGGTGCGGAGCTGCAGCTGCCCACGGGAGATAGCTGCCCCAGCATCAGCACGGAGCTGCAACTGTCCACGGCAGTGAGCTGCCCTAGCAGCGGCGCGGAGCTGCAGCTGTCCACGGCAGCGAGCTGCCCTAGCAGCAGCGCGGAGCTTTTGTTGCAGATGCCTACGGCAGCAAGCTGCCCCATCAGCGGCACAGAGTTGCAGCTGCCCACGGCAGAGAGCTGCCTCAGCAGCAGCGCGGAGCTTTTGTTGCAGATGCCTACGGCAGCAAGCTGCCCCATCAGCGGCACAGAGTTGCAGCTGCCCACGGCAGTGAGCTGTCCTATCAGCAGCGCGGTCCTGTTGCCGCCCACGACAGAGAGCCTTGTTGACTCAGTAACTTATTATGGCCCTGCAGCTCCAGCAGCCTGCGGTGATACTGTCTTAGCTGCCCACGGCCTTGCTTACTCAACAGCTCACAGCCTTGCAGCCCCAGTAGAAGCCTGCAGCGGTGTCATCTTAGCTGCCCATGGCCGTGCTGGCCCAGCAGTTCACAGTCTTGCAGCCTCAACTGCCTACGCCGGTGCTGTTTCAACTGCTCACGGCCTTGCTGCCCTAGCAGCCCAACACAGTCTTGCTGCATCAGCAGCCTGCAACAAAGGTGCTGCCTCATCAACTGCCCACAGCCATACTGCCCCAGCAGACTGCAGCAGCACGGCCCCGGCGGCCCACAGCCTCAGTGCTCCCGCGACTTGCGGACTATCGCAAGGGAGTACGCCGGAGGCGCTTGACTGCTGTGCGATGGATGCGGCTTTGGGTGGACGTATGAGGACTTCCTCTACCCAAATGGCAAATGGTACCCGATGGAACCGGAGCCAATTTTGATGCGGCCGCCCACGACAGCAAGATGCCCCACCAGCGGCGCGGAGCTGCAGCCGCCCACGGCAGAGAGCTGCCCCAGCAGCAGCGCTGAGCCGCGGCCGCCCACGGCAGCGAGCTGCTCCCGCAGCAGCGTCGCTGAGCTGCGGCCGCCCACGGCAGCGAGCTGCCCCAGCAGCGGCGCTGAGCCGCCCACGGCAGCGAGCTGCCCCCGCAGCAGCGGCGCTGAGTTGCGGCCGCCCACAGCAGCGAGCTGCCCCAGCAGCGGCGCTGAGCCGCCCACGGCAGCGAGCTGCCCCAGCAGCGGCGCTGAGCTGCGGCCGCCCTCGGCAGCGAGCTGCCCCAGCAGCGGCGCTGAGCTGCGGCCGCCCACGGCAGCAAGCTGCCCCAGCAGCGGCGCTGAGCTGTGGCTGCCCACGGCAGCGTGCTGTCCCAGCAGCGGCGCTGAGCTGCGGCCGCCCACGGCAGCGAGCTGCCCCAGCAGCGGCACTGAGCTGCGGCCGCCCACGGCAGCAAGCTGCCCCAGCAGCGGTGCTGAGCTGCGGCCGCCCTCGGCAGCGAGCTGCCCCAGCAGCGGCGCTGAGCTGCGGCCGCCCACGGCAGTGAGCTGCCCCAGCAGCGGCGCTGAGCCGCGGCCGTCCACGGCAGCGAGCTGCCCCACTAGCGGCGCTGAGCTGCGGCCGCCCACGGTAGCGAGCTGCCCCAGCAGCCGCGCTGAGCTGCGGCCGCCCACGGCAGCAAGCTGCCCCAGCAGCGGCGCTGAGCTGTGGCTGCTCACGGCAGCGTGCTGTCCCAGCAGCGGCGCTGAGCTGCGGCCGCCCACGGCAGCGAGCTGCCCCAGCAGCGGCGCTGAGCTGCGGCCGCCCACGGCAGCAAGCTGCCCCAGCAGCGGTGCTGAGCTGCGGCCGCCCACGGCAGCGAGCTGCCCCAGCAGCGGCGCTGAGCTGCGGCCGCCCACGGCAGCGAGCTGCCCCAGCAGCGGCGCTGAGCCGCGGCCGTCCACGGCAGCGAGCTGCCCCACTAGCAGCGCTGAGCTGCGGCCGCCCACGGTAGCGAGCTGCCCCAGCATCGGTGCTCCGCAGACAGCTCAGCACGAGCAGCCCGACGCAATGGTTGATGGCTCAGCAACCCAGGACGCAGGTGCAAGCGATGCTCCGCAGGCAGCCCAGCACATGCACCCCAGCGCGATGGCTGATGCCTCAGCAGCCCACGACGCAGGCGCGAGTGCTACTCTGCAAACAGTCCAGCACGTGCAGCCCGACGCGAAGACTGGTGGCCCAGCAGCAGCCCTCAGCGCAAGTTCTTTGCTTCAACGGCCCACAACGCAAAGGACTCGCCAACTCTGCATCGACGAGCTCTTTTCACCTCTGGAGATGCATCAACGAGTCCCTGCAGATGTTTCATGCTGCCTGCTATGTGCCGCAACCGTGCCGCTGTGGCAAAACTGTGTCTCCGCTCTTCTTCCATGTAGGTGCTGGACAGGACGGGGCATATGCCATTGGCATTGTATCCTTGCGTGGCTGGATCTTGCCGGCACGTGTCCCCTTTGTAGACGACCAGCGCATTTCCGCCAGACTCGTGTTTCTGATTGGTTGGTGACCACGACTTGGTCACTGGAGGACTTCTGAGAATACTACCCGTATGCGACGGAGCCGCAAGATACCGAGGCCTGCTAGCTTCAGGGCGCAGAGATTGCAGAAGACCTGCAAGCTGGGAATTACCATCGTACCAATCTGTCTGAGCGTTGGCAGCGTGAGGCGGTGAGGGCCTTTGGAAAACCTAGCAAGCAGAAGGGGACCCAGACCCGAGGACTGGGGGGCACGGAACCCAAGAACCGAGAGCTTAGTAGCTCGACTCTTGTCACAAGTGCATGCTCAAACCTCAGACAATGTATATACGGGCCGGACAGCCTAGCGAGGACGTAGGCGCGCCTAAAAGGGGGGGAGAGTTGTACTAGGGTACATCACGAGTCAGTACGAGAGACAGGCGTGTCAGAATGACGAGTGACAGAAACGATGACCGTCACCAACCGGAAATGATGACAGTCACCAGCATGACCGAATGACACAGGTGACTGGCAGAATTGACAAAGGTGACCGACAGAAGTGACTGACTCAAATGTGACATTTGAATATCTGCACCTACAGCAGATCAGACTTGAGAGAATTGGTGGGAAACCATTTAGGATTCGATCAGTCGAACATAACTGGAGGGAATCGAGGAGGACCTCAGTTATACAGTCACATCAGCAGATCTGTGAGTATTCAAATGAGAGACTTGGGAGGTGACAGTCAGAAACATTTAAGTACTGATGACAGATCCCAGCTGATTGGTTGTGGCAGTCAGCAAATGACTGAACACATGAAGTGGCATGGTAAGGACGAGTTACCTTAAGTAGAGAGCTGTGCAAGCTCTCGGGGTTGAGTTTAAATTTGTCGTACATTGGCAGCCACCTCTGTGGCTGTTAGGCAACTTGACCAAAAGAGTAATTAAAAAGATCCGATTCCGATAATACCATGCTTACAGCAATATATATCTCTTTGTAGGATTGAACTAGGTTCCCTGCATTGTGTAAGTAGTCTTAGAAGCTCTTAGAGAGCACCCCCGAACAACATCACTGGGAGAAGCTGCTCCCATGAGGTCGCGGTGTCCTGGAAATTGCGCGAGGCGCTGATCCACCGGCAGGAGTCCAGGAGCCGCGGACAAGAAATTTCCTGGCGATCGGTCCCCCGCTGCGCTGGGAACGCTGGGCGGAAACCGTGTGGCGCCCAGTCTCGCCGATACATTGGCAGGAGTCTGCTGGCTGAGGCGGGGCCCGGCAGCCCTCTCTCGGAACACGTACTCCTCGGTGGCCGTGAATGCTGCCCAAATTTGAAGTCCTATCGGATCAAATTCGGTTAGTTCTGACTCCAAAGCGTTGTCAGAAATGGTCACCTAGGAGTATAATGGCAGGCGCCTCTGCTGAGTTCCAGTACGGCGTTCGGCGCAATGGCGCGCGTCGTCCACTTGCGTTTTCTCCACTTGCAAGGTGAAATCATCGCTGTCTTCAATCCCAGTCAGACGCACAGGAGTACGCACGGTCCCGAGCTGCGCCAGGTCCTGGATGTCCACCCCGATGTGTCGCATAGTCATCCACATCCGATTGAGGGGCGCTATATTTTGGGGGGAGTAAGAAAGTTCCCTATTGGGTGGGGAGTAAGAAGTTTTTTTGCGTTTTCCGGGAGTAAGAAATGGAGATTTTTTTCACCACTATTGTAATTAGGACAATATTGGGAGCGAACGAATTCCCCAATCCACATCGCGTCGAGTTTGACTTGTTGTTTTCCCTGGGCCCCTGACTTGCTGTTTTCTAGCAGGGAGGGTTAGAGAGGCGACGAGGGGGGAGGGAGGGCAGAGGGAGGGCAAAGGGAGGGCAAAGGGAGGGCGGAGGGTGGGGAGGGGGTGGGGAGGGGGGTGGGAGGGGGAGGAGGGTGGAGGGTGGGGGGGGATGAGGAGGTAGGGGGATGTGCTAGGGGGGAGGTGGGGTGTGGGGGGGGAGGTGGCGGGAAGAGGGAGGGGGAGGAAGGGAAGAGGGAGGGGGAGGGAGGGGGGAGGGGGAGGCGGAGGGGGAAGGGCAGGAGGGGAGAGACGGGGAGGGGCGACGGTAGGGGCGGTAGGGGTGACGGGGGGAGGGGGGAGGGGACTTGGTAGGTAAGGCACGTGATTTTTCAATTTTCCCCATTAAAATATTCCCCCAATATATGTGTGGGGGTAGGCCATCTGCACAATTTTCCGAAAACTCGACGCGATGTGGATTGGGGAATTCGTTCGCTTCCAATATTGTCCTAATTACAATAGTGGTGAAAAAGATCTCCATTTCTTACTCCCGAAAAACACAAAGAATTCTTACTCCCCAAAAAGGAACGTCCTTGCTCCTAGAAAAATATATTTCGCGATTGAGGTCAGACATGGGTTGACTGGCGTTACTGGGCATGATGGGCAGCCGGTAGGAGTAGTGCGCCTCCGCTCCATGGCTGAAGGTCATCGAGGAAGAAGGCAGGTGATTTCTCAACCAGAAGGATGCTCCCTCGAAGGTCCAGAGTAGCACATCTAGACGTCGGGGGCGTGAGTCGCCATGGTTGGAGGGCGGTGGAGAGTCCGGTGGTGGATGATCGGGATCGGCTGATTCAGACGGGGAAGGAGATGAGCCGGGAACCGGCGGATCAGCCGGTGCCGGCGGAGCTGGCTGAATCGGTGCCGGAGCCGGTTGAACCGGTGCCGGAGCTGGGTAGGCTGAAGGTGCCGACGTCGGACCGGATCCGACTGCCGGCGCCGGCGCGCATGGTAATAAACCCGCCCATCTGAAGGCGTTATTATCCGGCGTCAGAGGTGGCGCGATCGCTGCGAGGTTGCCAGAGAACAGGTGAGGATAGTGTTGAAGCACGTGCTGATGTAGATTCTGCATGTACTCCGAGACTTCCTGCATCATCTGGGCCCGCACGATGTCCTGAGGCGGATGGTTCACCCCTGGGATCGAGGCAGCTGAGGGTGGCGTCCTGACTGAGGAAAGGTCAGCGATCTGTCCCCTGCGCTGATCTGCCAGCCTCTGCTGATGCAGCTCCCATCTCTGATGGCGTCTTTCCCGGCGAGAAGGCCGATTCACTGAGTGGTGGCTCTGTGATGAGTTTCTGACCGGGATTTGATTGAGGACATCGGCCTGAGAGGGTGGCTCAGAGAATGGAAGGGAAGGCGGTTGATATGCGGCGAGACCTATGAAGCGCCTCACGCAAGGTAACGGGGTGCGGCTGCTGATTCAGATGCTCGGATGTCTATTACCCAATGGTAGATCCTTGGCCAAGGATCAAACTAGAGCGGCATAATGAGTCATTCAGCACGCTCCATTCGACATTTTAAGGTTTGGGGGTTAAAATACACACACTAAATTGTATTTTTTATATTACTGTGGACTAACCCATAGCATTTATCAACGCGGAAATTGCACGTCAAGTTGACACAAAACGGTATCCGATCTCGGAAAAAAAGGCTTGATCCTTGAGAGAGGATCTAAGCTTGTAAGTGGAATAGCTAACGTGCATAGGGATACATATGCATTGTTGAGTGATAGGATTAGACCTCAGCATCTATTATGTCAATGTATCATTGATGGGGTAGCAATCGGGAAATGCATGTAATAAATGTACCGTATATTGAGCACCTTATAATTATATAGATTACCATACTCTATACTTATATAGAGTACATCTTTGTTCACCCTTTACATTACAAATGTGTGCTAATTTGGATATACTTCTGCGCATATAGCCGGACGCGTGCAATAAATTAGGTAATACATAGCCTAAATGCCAATATATACTAGCAAATATAGAGTTATTTTGCATCTAACGTTCCATAACTGATGATGTGATTTGATCCTTTGGAGAGGATCTAAAAGCACCTAAATCCTTTGCAAAGGAGCATTGGGCAATAGACACTGACATCCCTGACAGTAGAGGGTCAGGCATTTGAGAAGAACTGACTGATCTGACTGCACTGACTGGCTGCTCCGTAGTCGATGAGGTCAGCGAGGAGGTCAGAGGTCTGGACTCGCGGTTCGACAGGGACTCGCTCGGGCATAGCCGTATCCGTAGCTGTCTCCATAGCCGCATCCGTAATCGCCGGAGTCAGAGTGAGGAAGTCAGCGAGGTTGTCGCGCAGTTCATCTCTGACTCCAGTGCCACCGATAACCTTGCCAGAGCGGAGAGTCACCAATAAGCTTGCGCTCCGTATCCGTATCGGTAATCGGCGGAGTCAGAGAGGGTCCCGATGATGCTGGCATGCTTATGTGGCGTGGGCCACCTGTGAAGCCGGAGCCATCTGGCCTCCCCGCTGCCCCCACACCCCCTTGGTCAGGGCGCAGAGTCAAGGCGAGATTAGCACCCTGCAGCTTGCGTAGTCGCCAATCGCTCACATCAGAGCGTGAGGGGCCATACTGTACAGCCATATGTGCAGCGTATTATACACTGCATTGGTATATCTTAAGTAGTCCGTCTGGGTCACACAAACCCGCATATTTGTGAAAATACGGATTTTTTAAAAATTGGGGTTCATGCATCACTGTGAATAATATACATACCGTTCCTTCACCAAACTTCGACGCACAATTATGAGAAAAAATGTACGGATATTGTATCTTAGTATATGTTGAAGTTTATGTCAAAATGTCAGGCACACTAGCCCCACGTAGCCATCATATATAGCCACACATCATATTTAGTCCTGCGCAATGTTTTTTTTTTTCAAAACTCGCTTTTGAATGATTTTGAATGCATAACACGATATATATCGGTCATGTGGGTGGCATGTGTGACATATCAAAATGTGCCCTACTATGGAGTCTTCTCGCCGTAGATTAGGTTCATGCCGACATATCGATCGTTAATGGCATCGAAACCGTTGTTTTAGCTCAGGTGCATCCCTATGATTGTACGTAAGCCTCTTAGGTACATCCCCATGTACAACCGGGTAGTGGACAGTAGCCATCGACCTGTACATGGGCATTGCCACGTCGGAAGCTGCGGTGTCCCTAGGCATGAAGGAGAAGATCACCTTGCCCTTGATCGAACTCGCGCCACCAGCAGATGGCAGATGTGCAAGAAACGAGGAGCCCGGGGTGTGCTTGGCCACGCAGATCTTTGATGACACCTTCAGATCTCATCGCATGGATGCAGGCCTCAAGACGCTTGAGGAAGGTCAGTTGGCACTCCCAGCTGCAGCTGAAATATCAGAGTGGTGCACATCTCCTGAGATACCTCAACTCATGACATCCGAGATACAGTAGCCTACCAGAAGGCGAGGAGATACAGTCGTGCGGAGCAGAAGGTGGTCAACTCGCGCTGTAAGGAGTTGCAGGAGCATGGCTGCATCAAGCTCACTTCCAAGAGATGCAGTCCTACGAGACCCGAGCTTGGCGCTCCCATGACTGCGCGGCTTCAGGAGTCCCTGCGACGACAAGCAAGTGCAGTGACGAGGGAAGAGTGGACAGTCCCCAGTTCGCCATCATTGGAAGATGGGTCAGCAGTGCGCGGGCTGGAAGATGACGAGGTGGCACTACAGGAGCTGACTAAGGAGCGAGTAGACCGACACATCTTCACCAGACCTGACGCAGGAGCAGGAGATGGATAGTTGGACTGCATCCGAGAAGGCCAGCATGCAACGTACCCTGGAAAGACAGTGCTGTCAAGCCATGGGACACAGGTGCTGGAGAACAAGAGAGTAACTGGAAGCACCAACGACTGTATGTGGACATGACTGGGGACGCCCGTCTCTGTGAGGTCCGTGCTGAGGAAGTGAAACCAGGCCATGTGCGCGTCGCATTCGCACGCGGTGTTGGGCTGAGAAGACAGTGGAGGAAGAAGAGTTGCAAAGGCCAGACTTCACTGCAGTAGACCAGTAGTGGGACAGGGACACCAAGTCCTGCTCGGGAAGCTGGACCTCACGAGTGACCTGGACACGGGATGACTACAAAGTCGATCCTCCTGACTGCCGGAACCACAGGGCAGAATGTCGTGGCGCCATGGCTGCGGTGCAGGAGTCCTTGAACCTGCGGTTACGAACGTACCCATCAGGTATCATCACGGGAACCTTGATGTGGGACAAGAAGAGGTGCTGCACTGCGCGCTAACCTGCACTGCGTGCTAACTGACGCAGTGTCAGCGCACTGGAAGCTGCTGGAGGTGGTCATTGACCACACATGGAGTGACAGCCGCGAGCGCATGGTGGGCGAGTTACAGTATGTTGCCCTTCTACTACGAGATCAGCGAGCGATGGCAGTACCAGGTGCTCAAGTATCTTGACCAGGTGAACCTGGAAACCCTCAGGCAGCACTTGTACACCAAGTACTGCGAGGTAGTTGCTAGTCTGTGCGTGATGTGTGTGCGCAGTGTGATCGCAATGTCTGTACACAGTAGTTCCGGCAGTTGGTGGGAGACTTACGATGAAAAGTTCAGGGGGTAAACGTCACGGCAGAAATTATACAACCATCACAAGATTTTCTCTTGGAAATATATAACTTAACTTTCTAGTGGAGCGCCCTGTATTTTCGAAACACTTGACCGCGCTTCAAGTAAGCGGTGAAATAACCCCTTTGGGGCATTTTAAAGCAGCTCTAGCGCAGTATTTTATTTTATTTGGTAACAATATTTCGTTTCAGAATGTCCACGCCTTGTTGTGGGCCACTCTAGAAGAGATTTACGCTAGCGCTTGGAACGCTCTTTGGCTTTGGGAAGTTTCGACGAGATGGTGCACTACGATTTTCTTACAGTTGATTTGTATTTTATTTCCGTTATATTGTATGGTAACATGGCATTTTTCTAGCTACGCTTAATCATACGCGTTTGCACTCGAAGTTTCTCTTGTTTACAAATTCACAGATCGGCAGACCCTTCGATAGCGGGAAAACTGCTATTCGAACGGCGGTTTGGACTTTACCGACGTCTTCCTCGCGGAAAATTGTCCCATTTAAGTATTTTCATCACTTCATTTGGTTGAACTTTCGAGGAGATGGGCGATCTCTTGGCAACCCTATCTTTTTGGCGACAGTTTTTTCAGTTTGCATTGCGATCGTGGCATTAGCTCAAACAGAGCGCCAAACTGCGGTTTGGAGGTCTCGGTGAAAACCCGGGATGCCACACAATAAAAGAGTGTTCAACGACACTCGTTTACTTACTGTACCTTCTCCTTTTTGAAAGATTCGCAGGTTTTCAGACCCTTCGATAGCGGGGAAACCGCTATTTTCACGACTATTTTGACTTCACGAGCGTTTTCCTCGCGGAAAACTACCCCATGTAAGTGTTTTCATCACTTCCTTTGGTTAACTTTTCGAAGAGATGGGTGATCTCTTCGCAACCCTATCTTTTTGACGACAGTTTTTTTTTCAGTTTGCACTGCGATCGAGGCATTGGCTCAAACAGAGCGCCAAACTGCGGTTTGGAGGTCTCGGTGAAAACCCGGGATGCCACACAATAAAGGTGTGCTTTCTATCTTCTTTTCACCCTCTTTGTTTGGACGTCCGATCTTTCCTTTTCTTTAGGCTTGGAGTTCTAACCTTTTCGTTCTTGCGTGCTCCATGTAGGAAAATTACGTTTCGAGTTTCCATCATCTGTCTCTTCTACAAAGGTATGTTTCTTTTTACCAAAGAATGATCCTTGAACTGTTTGTTAAGGCCCTCAACAACTTGTTAAGGCATTGAACTTTTATACAGGGGCTGTACTTTTATACAGCCCCTGAACTTTTATTCAGGGCCTGAAGAAAAAGCTCAAGCTGAGGTCTCGGTGAAAACCCGGGATGCCACACAATAAAGGTGTGCTTTCTATCTTCTTTTCACCCTCTTTGTTTGGACGTCCGATCTTTCCTTTTCTTTAGGCTTGGAGTTCTAACCTTTTCGTTCTTGTGTGGTCCATGTAGGAAAATTACGTTTCGAGTTTCCATCATCTGTCTCTTCTACAAAGGTATGTTTCTTTTTACCAAAGAATGGCCCCCCTTGCTCATCTGCACCCTCCAGCTCAACCAAAGAATGAGCGGTGGGGGGTGCGCACACGCATAGGGGGTGGGTTGAGCTCGAGGGCGCGCACACGCATATAGGGGGTGGGTTGAGCTGGAGGGTGCGCACACGCATAGGGGGTGGGTTGAGCTCGAGGGTAAGGCTGCGGAATTACCGGTAATTTTAAAACGGGGTCGGGTAATACCGGGTAATTACCAAGTAATACCAGGTAATTTTACCAGGTAATCGCTAGGGGGATCGGGTAATACCAGGTAATTACATACTTAAAAAATTACCAGTAATTACCCCCAAAAATTACTCCGCAGCCTTACTCGAGGGTGCGCACACGCATAGGGGGTGGGTTGAGCTCGAGGGTGCGCACA
>LGRX02010384.1:0-25419 GCA_001247695.2 Cymbomonas tetramitiformis | reverse complement strand
AGTAACACGAAGCAAGGAGAGTCGAGGAGGGCGCTAGAGGCCAGGGGAGTAACACGAAGCAGGGAGAGTCGAGGAGGGCGCTAGGGGGGGCAAGGAAGTTCTGAGGGAAAGGTGCGGAGGACAAATGAAAATGGGAGCAGGGGGTTTGTGAGAGACATGGGGGGCAAAAGGGAGTTCTGAGGGGTAAGGTGCGGCAGAATATGTCAGCGGAGGGGTAAGTAGTAGTTTTATGAGAGGCGCGGGGGGAGTGAATGTGTAGGGAGCAAGTTGAGAAACTAGGGGAGGGTGGGGTTGCAACACTCAAGGGAAGTAAAGGGGATGTGAGAAGAGAGGGGAGCAAGGGGGGTACAAGGAGCGAGGGGAGCAAAGGAACTGAAAGAGCTGAGAGGCACAATGGCAGAGGGAGAGTCAAGGGTTAGCAGGGTTGTGTGGGAGGCAAGAAATGCCAAGTAAAAGTACACTACTTTTTTCATCACAAGAGAATCAGGCAGCATGTTGTGCTCTAGGGAGAGAGCTATACCATGCGGGGCTCGCGGGCGAGTTGCGGTTTTCATCAGCTCCCCAAGCAACTTGGGTGCCAACTGGATCATTTGGTTGAAGTCCTGTGATATATCGGCATATCCTTGTCCCGCCATATCAAAGAGATGAAATCGAACTGGGAGTGGTTAAGGGGGGAAACGAGCTCTGTTTCTACGATAGGCAATTATCATAACTCATTTGCGTCTGCACTTTGGTATTTTGTCACGGTGGTTGCAACGCGGCCGTACCTGCTTCAACGGCTCACTAATGTTCTGTCCCTCGCGGCTTGCCTGAGCAGCCAGCAACGAGCCCAGTCTCAGCCACTTGAAACAGTCATGTCCAGGGAACCGACATCACACAGCAGCCCAACACTGGCAGGTTCCCACAGCTACTTGGTATACTATGTTCCACCCAAAGCCTGATTGGTGGAAGACCGATCTTGTAATCGGCACTCAGATCCCACAAGATGGCGCCCTAGCTGTTGAGAATCAGAGGCTGCAGCACCTGTGCAAGCAACAGCATGTGCGCCTTGACAACGCCAGGGTGGCGCTTGAAGAACTTCCCATCCGCCTTCACGCCCTGCAACAACAGGCACCACACGCTAAGGGCCGTCCAACCCTCACCATGCACCTCACTGCCTGCAAACAAAAGATGTGCAATATGCCATGTCCTTCACAGCCACAGCCCAAAGGAAAGGGATAAGATGGTATGCAAGATGGGCAAACAGAGAGTGTCTCCCGTAGACACTCCACACAGGAGCTGAGGCAGGAAATGGTGTGGAGGTACCTTGGGATCCATTTCGGGATGGTGCTTCTTTAGGATGGTCTTCAGGTTCCACAGCTGAGGAGGCATCCAAAAGCAGAGTCAGAGTCAGCTCACAGAGCCGCAACAGTGGGTTGTTGCGCTACTAACAAACTGAAAGTGGCCTTCTGCAACGTACCCCCTCCTCTTGCTGCCGAGGAATTGGCAGAGTGACATACTCTCCAGCGCAACACAGCACTTCTGGAATGCGGCTGCCAGAAGCCCCAAACCCGCACCAGATCAGCGGGAATCACATACTCGTTGGGTTGGACTTGTGGCAAGGAGAAGCTACCCTATGGTCCGTGAAACACATGGTCCGAACGAGAGAACAATGCTGAAACACAAAAAAACATGGTAGCGTTCCTCTCAAGATTAATAACGCGCCCAGGCGCATTGCAGAATAAGAGAGCAGCAGGCAGAGCTTAAAGCGACAGTTGAAGGCGGGGGCAAGCTGGGCGCGCACTGCAGGGACATGGCAGGCTTCAAGCAGCCCTCAAAGATCATTATAGTTTGATGCATCACGTTCTCGCCGGTGTACTTGCTGGAACTCATCAGGTAGCACACGGCTGCTCCCAACGGCAGCAGGATCCCGATTCCTGCAGCACAGCACAAAGCACCCTCGGGACTATTGAAGCCACTAGCACAAAGGCGGCGTGGTGTATCAACCAAATGAGGTCAACACCGGCCGAACTACCAGTGCATGCCCGCTGCATGAAAATCCCACAAGAGGGCAATGCCAGGTGGCACGTAAACTATTTGCCCTCTGAAATTAGAGCACACAAGCTAGCCAACAAACACAGACCAAGGCGAATGAGAAGCAAGCTAGACACGCAGCCGAGACAGTAGATAATAACGACAAAGAAAGGAAGAAACAGGAAAATATACCAATCCAAGGGGAACATAAAACAACAAGAATGGCGGGAAAACATAGGGATGAAAGGAGAGCATGAGATGACCCTAGAGGAGCCAGTGCTGATGATGATGGAGGAAACGGAAGAAGCCCTGTGGAGTAACAAAGAGAACAACGCAGATCTGCAAACCGAGGTAGAGGAATGAGGGGGAATACACTAAACAACACAAGGGGAGCAAGTCATGGGACGGGAAGGGGCAGGATCCAAAAAGGACGGAAGAAGAACTACTGCGACGATAATGGGGGAAGAAAATCATAATGAGCATGAGAGCAGAAAAGTTCAGCTGCAGGGAGAAACACCGGAAGGACAGCAACAAAAAACAAAACAGGGGGAACACAAAGAAAGCCGGGCATGCGAAGAGAACAAAATTGTAAATTAGGAGGGGGAAAAAAACAAACCTCCTCAGTATGCGAGGCGCATACCGAGGCGTACATGTGTCACGGTGCAGCCAGGCGCACACCGAGGCGTACATGGGTCACGATGCAGCCAGGCACATGTACAGGCGGCACACGTGTCAAGCGCAGCCAGGCACATACCGGTACATGGGTCACGATACGTGAGCACATACAGAGGCGTCCATGTGTCACGGTGCGGCCGGGGCACATACAGGCGTCCATATTGTCACCAGTGCAGCCAGGCGCGTATCGAGCGTACATATCACGGTGCAGCCAGGCGCATACCGAGGCATACACGTGTCAAAGCGCAGCCAGGCTACCGAAGAAGCGTACATGTGTCACAGTGCAGCCAGGCGCATATCAGGGCATATGTGTCACGGTGCAGCCAGGGCGCCTGCGCGCATACATGTGTCAAGCGCAGCCAGGCATAGCAAAGGCGTCCATATTGTCACGGTGCAGCCAGGCGCATACAGGCGTACATATTGTCACAGTGCAGCCAGGCGCATATCGAGGCATACATGTGTCACGGTGCAGCCAGGCGCATACCAAACAGCCCTGTGTCAAGCGCAGCCAGGCACATAGCAAGGCGTCCATGTGTCACGGTGCAGCCAGGCGCATACAGAGGCGTACATATTGTCACAGTGCAGCCAGGCGCATATCGAGGCATACATGTGTCACGGTGCAGCCAGGCATACCAAACATACATGTGTCAAAGCGCAGCCAGGCACATAGCAAGGCGTCCATGTGTCACGGTGCAGCCAAGGCGCATACAGAGGCGTACATGTGTCACAGTGCAGCCAGGCGCATATCGAGGCATACATCATGTCACGGTGCAGCCAGGCGCATACCAAACATACATGTGTCAAAGCGCAGCCAGGCACATAGCAAAGGCGTCCATGTGTCACAGTGCAGCCAGGCGCATACAGGCGTACATATTGTCACAGTGCAGCCAGGCGCATATCGAGAACGCCTATGTGTCACGAATTGCAGCCAGGCGCATACCAAAAACATACATGTGCAGCGCAGCCAGGCACATAGCAAGGCGTCCATGTGTCACGGTGCAGCCAGGCGCATACGGGCGTCCATGTGTCACGGTGCAGCCAGGCACGTATCGAGGCGTACACGTGTCACGGTGCAGCCAGGCGCATACCGAGGCGTACATGTGTCACGGTGTAGCCAGGCGCATACCGAGGCGTCCATGTGTAGAAGTACAGTTGTACAGGAGTCAAATAAATAAAACGGGAAGATAACAAGCATCAACTTGAGGCCAAAACCAAAAGCAGCAACTTCTACTATTGCCCAGTCCTTTTCAACAACTACTGTGCACTCGAGAGAGGTACAGCTTGAGCACAACTCAGGCTTGCAGGATGTTCAACATAGGACGAGGACCATACCGATGGTAAGACCCAGCACGAGGGGTGCCAAGGAACCGTTCTCGAACATGAAGGAGGGCAGTGCAATGCCAACGCTATACGCTGCAAACAACCTCCCCTCGCAACCGCCATCAGGCAAGTCCACATATTCACGTTCAGGACAACAGAAGGCGATGGGTTAAACGGAGAGTACGCCGCACCTTGAGGTCCATCGGGGTGGCCATATTTTTCCATATTCTCGCGCGATGCCTCGTCTGTAAGCGCCTGCATAGGCTCAGGGGCACACTGCATTATTGCAAGGCTCGGGGGAAGAACGCACGGAGCCTAGCGTCGAGCAACTATCACGTGAGAAGTTAGGAACATAGGGGGTTTCATAAGAGAGGTAAGGAAAGGGAAGTGGTCATTGTATTGCACAACGAAGAACTCCTTTGTCGGCTGGATCTGTTCTCGATACGAGAAGCACGCCTTCGTGCCTTCAGGCCAGACAAAGGCGGGGTGCCTCCCGTTAGCTAAGCCTGCGTTTTGAGATGAGAAGCGCGCCTCCGTGCCTTTAGGCTAGACGTATCCAACATGAATGCTCGGCGTCCCCTTTATTTACTCATACATGATCCCGAACCACCCTAAACAACTCTGTCTGCGGCATGTCAAGCTATGTGCACAGGTGCCTGCTACCGGTCCCCGAGAGGAAACCGGTGGCCCACATTAACCAGAGCACCGGATATTCTCGCACCTCTAGCTCAGTACACCTTTCCCTTACTTTCCATATCGCACCTGGTATGCCTTCGTTATGGTTTCTGCAAAATAGGAGTGGGCCGCTGGGTCCGGATTCTGTATTGTAGTGGGACACAGCAGAGACGCTCATCAGAAATACTCACATAAGCAACAATAAACCAGAGAACGACTTGCACCTATGTTCATTGAAAGTAGTCCACAAAAGGAGAGCATGCTAGGATCGAACTGGCGGCGCTTTGCCCGAAACGTGGATGTAAGGAAGTTGAGGTTGAGATTCACAGTTTGGCAACGTTACTCAAACCGTGGCAGATACGCTGCTGTTATCGACCTGGGCCGGACATGCATATCTGCCTCGAGCTACTTTTGAAACCTCCTTATTGATGAATAAAAGCTCGGGATACACACAAAAACACACGAACACCTAGGTGCGCAAAGGATGAGGAAATACCAAGGGCGAGCTGGGTGTCACCTTATCCGGATGGTACTTCAAGGAGAGGGTGCGGTACGCCTTCTTGATTTCTTGCTGAGTAGCGCCAGGAGAAATTCCCATGATCTCGAAAGGGTCGAAGTGTCCAATCTGCAACAGGAAGCGATACCATCGTTTGCTGCAGTCACCGAAAGTCTTCGGCGCGATGGCTCTATCTAGCGCGCGTTCGGAAGACGGCTCATCACTAGACACCTGAATGATTGTTGGACTGTGTAGCAAGTTCGCGGAACAAACCATACCAAGGGAAAGCTGCTGAGATGAAAAACAGGGATCGGGTGACTCTTTGGTCCCAAAGGACGAGGCGTGCAATTATTTGCTGACAAGCTAACCGGGACGAACAGTGCCGAAAAGAAGGACAACAAAATGCCTTCAGAAGAACAGCTATATCATAGATCCGACAAAACTCTGAGCCTGACTCTAACCACGGGATTTGAGCACGAAAGGATGTTTGAACAAGGGACGAACAGGATAAAAGTCACAACCCGCATTCAGCGTATGTACAAAGTAGAGTGCATCTGGAGTATGTCTTCAAGGAACTTTAGAGGGATCAATTACCTCGCCCGACAACATGTTAATGTACAAGATCACCAAGACCACGCACAACCAGCCCAAAATCATTAACACATTGCCTGCAGAATACCCCCCTTAGATCTGGGAGTCTGCAGATCAGGGGACAAGATCAAAAGACGCATTGCGAGAAAGATAGCAGCAAACACAGCGCGGGCAATACCAAGACTCAGAAAACTTTTGATACGTTTTGCCAAGGTTGGCCGAAGTTTCTCAGCCTGCAGAGCGGTAAATAATCAGCGGGCAACAGGATATGAACAACTCACTCTAAACTAGGACGAGAAGGTTTCAAGAGGTTGCACCTGCACTGCTGCAAGCTTGCCCCATTCAGAAGAGGCGTCCGCGACCGTTCGCACTTTGACGTGCTTCTTTTCGGTATCACCCGAACCGCACATACGCCCGCTGACACGACAGCCACAGCGAAGAAGTATGTTAGCTAAGCTCGCAACTTGCTTTGGCATAACGAGTTCTAAAATAGTTAATTACTCTCTGAAAATCAAGTTTCAAACATTTTCTTCTGTGGTTCTCACATAGTAGTTGGAACCAAGACGAGCATCAGCATCGACAGCAAAAAGATAGGAAAGAGGTTCGCCTCTGGCGCTTCTGGAGAAACCATATTTGTGGACCTTCAAGGGAAACGCGAGTCAATAGTAACTAAGAAGCAAATTTAAGAATATTGGACTCGCTGTGCTCGTCCGGACGTCACGAATTGGGATTGCCCTGCTTGTATTCAAAGGGTGTTTTCGATGTCCCTCTCCGTCTAATTTCTGCAAGGGCAGGTTAGTGTGCAGTGTGCAGATCAAAAAGGTTGGAGGTGTCCACGGCACATGCTGTCGCTCGGCTGTCGCTGTCGCTGTCGCTGTCTCGTGTCTGTCCTGTCGATCTGTTGTGCGCACACCATGTACTACACACCATCGCATGATACAGTAACCAGTTTAGGCCCTTCAGGTTCACATGACGATTAAAATGAACGACCAGCCCTTCGCTTGTGTTTCAATCGAATGAGGAATGTGTATCTGTATGTGTGCATCGCCTGCATCTGCACGTGCATTTTCCGTCCGGTCTGCCACGTGTAAGTAATACTGCATGCCGATTGGGCTATTAGGCAAGAAATTAACAATAAAATGAGACCGTTGACACATCGACATGGTAGATCTTTCCCGTGGAATATGTAAATGAATCATCTTTGAACGTCGATATAGTAATGATCGTCAGACTGAGACCAGTACAACATACTTTAACCAATCAACAGGGTTATACCTGATGACGGTGACAGTCTGACAGATGAATATGAATATCACAATGGCTGGCTATCCAATAGCATTTCTATAATTACCGATAACAATGGCTGGCTATCCAATAGCATAGCATCACGACCTGCACGCTTCACCGACCATGACCTCTCATCTCGTGCGTTGGACCTCCCGTCTCCGACCCAAGTTCCCGAAGTACCACCCCCCTACCCCCTTCCACCCCCCGCCATGAACCCCCCTTACCAACCCCCGCCATATCGAGTGCTTTGCCAAAGATTTAGGGGAAATTTGGGTGAAACTCGCGAAAATAGATAAACAACTTGGGTGGTCCTTCGGGGCTTTCCAGAATTTCGCGATTTCGTTTTTTGCGAAATATAGGTACCCCGGCGAAATCGAAAAATATCGCGAAATTTGGGGCCCTTTTCGGCGAAACTTCACCCCCGGTAAATATGCCGGAATTTCTCGAATTTCGCGTTTTTCGCCCCTAGCGTGCGTGAGATGTTGAGAACGCGTGAACGCCGCCACGCAGATTTAACTGGATTATCCCGGTAGATATATATCAATACATATACTCTTCTGGTGAGTGTGTAAGCAATAATAATAATAAAACATTTACGCTAGCAAAGGGGACAAAGTCCTGAGAGTGCGGTATCCCTGCAAAGCAGGCTAGTGAAAACACCAGGGGCTACTCCCTCTGCTATAGCGCGCCCACAAAGGGGCTCAACCCACTTTTCAGCAGGGTGACATCTAGAGAAAAGGCTAAGTGCTAGGCAAAAAACTCTAGAAGATGGAGAAGCAGCCATGGCCGGGTGAGTGGAGGGGTGGCTGAATCTGGGCCAAGGCATGGAATCGATTGTTTGATATTCTGATACCATCGATATATCAGAATATCAAAATCAATTGATGCCTATTTGATACACAATCAAAATATTACAATCAATTGATACCCACCTCCGAGAATTACAATCGATTGATGCCTAATCCGAATTATCACCATCGATCGATTCTCGATTTGCATTATCACAATCAATTGATCGTGACCGTGGGACATGTCAGAATCGATTGATATTTGCGCGTGACACGCAATCACATATCGATATGCAGTATATAACTCCCTAACCGATCCTTCATTCTTGAATTCTAGGCTTTTCATTCGTCTCTAATTTGGGTTCGCTGAAGTGTGTTTGAGATGAACCAATAAACATGCAAATGACACCCATCCTCAGATTGGAGGGGGCGTGTTGGAGGCTCTCGACTCGATTTGGTGGCATTCCAAAATCAATTTTTTTGGCCGCGAGGACCTCAATTTACAGTGTGACGGAGTGTCACGACTATTGACGAACTATCGACTGCCTGTGTGAATCAAGATGGGTAAACGTGGACGTGGAAGTAAGCCTAACCATGTGAAACTCGTCGCCCAAGGGAAAGGCCCTATCAAACGGACGCAGCAAACCCCTTTCGACCCTGCTGGCAGTGATGATATCGTTTACAGCGTGCGAGAGATTAAGGCAGAGCGGGTGGCAAAAGGCAACGCGCAATGGCTTGTTGGTTGGGAGAACTTTCCAGATGCGAAACACGACACTTGGGAGCCGGTAGAAAATCTAGCCGGCCTCGAGACCTTGATCAGCGAATTCCGGCAGCGGTTCAAGGAAGAGCAAGAACTCCTTGAAACACAAGCTGCTGTTGCACGAGGTCTCTCCGGCCGAAACTTTGCATACATACAGCTCATTCATAGACGAACACAATGATATATTGTTTGTTGTGATAGGATTGGTAAAACCCAAAATCTGATACCCATTAGGGCACAATTGGTTACCATGAATGGTATCGATAGGTATCGTTATCGTTCTCAGTCGATAGGTTCGAAAAATTATCGTTATCGTTCGATTATAAAATTTGACTTATTCATCGTTATTTGATAAGTTCAAAAAATCACGATACCGAGCCTTGGTTGATATAGCCTCGGTAGAAATTTTGGGGTATCATATCAATTGATATTGCCTCGGTAGGAATCACTATCAATTGATGTGCATTTGCTAGAATTGCAATCAATTGATAATATAATGTAAAAATCACAATCAATCGATAGCTGACTTCTTTTATCACAATTTATTGATAGGACAATTTAGGATATTACTATTAATCAATTGAAAATTTGGAATAATCAAAAACTATCGATACTGCTTGTTCCAACCGATTCCATGCCTTGATCTGGGCGGTGGGGAGAGAAGTCGGAGAATTAAGGGGGTTTTTGGAGACGTTGAGGAAGGGGGTCGGGGTGGGCGGGGAGAGGGGGTGGCGGGGGAGGGGAGGGGGGGGACGGCCCCTCCCCTTGGGGACACGGGACCATCTTTTATTGCAATTTTTTTGAGAATTATTGCAGGAGGGTTTGAAGAAAGTCGTTTGATTGTTGCACAGCTTCTGTTTCTGTCATGGCTTCACTGCTCGAGATGTCAACTGTATGCGGGTCAGTGTTTAAGGTGGTGGTGGTGTTTAACAGAAACACGTCTCGCCTATTTTTGGTGTGTTGCCTACAAATTCTTGATAGTTTTTTGAGAAGAGGTTTAATCTTCGCCACGGGGAACACCTATCGTGTTGAGGACGGTACCAAAAAGAGGAGGGAGGTATCCCATGAGTGTGAGAACTTTGGGCCATTTAACGGTGTTTATGAAGGGCTTGGAATTTGCGTTGGTGATTGTCGTGTCGTGGTGACCACCATAATAAGGCTCAATATCACTCTGATGATAAGGAGGGTTTTGAGCGGGCCATGGGCAAAGCGAAGAAGGAAGTACTTGGACGCTTTCGTTCAGAACTTCATCCCAAATCTCAGAGCTGACTCCTGTGTATTCTAGCCTCTTCTTCGTGACTCTGGACTTAGGAAGAACGTTGAGGAACCATCTGGCAATCTTTTTCTGTGTAGGCCTCCAGTCAAAGACTGGTTGAGTATCACTGGGTGCACTGTCTATAGCTATGAGAACAACATCCGAAAAGTCATCCTTATAGCATCCACCACCTGGGAGAACGTAGGGGTCATCACCCGTCCAATATCCATGTGGGATAAATGGAATAGTGTTATGCGGGAATCTGAAAACAAGTTTAAAACCTTTGTCGAACCATCTCTTTTGGTTTTTGGGAGACAGCGGAAGAATCCATGTTCCTGAAAATCCGGGGACGGTGTTGGCCGCTTTATGTCCCATTTCCAAGGTAGTCATAACCGCCGATGATTTGCCCTTTTCTTTCCCATCAAAGGGGGGATTTCCATAAACGATTCTGCCGATGCCTGTTATCGGATCCACGTAGGCATCCCAAGCGAGACCATCAAAGCCAATTTTCCCATGATGGCAGAAGGGCCTGAGGACTTTCTTCATTCTTGTGGTGGGTATGCATCTTCTCGAGTGAATTCTAGGGTGGGCATTTAGTGGGTTGGAGAAAAGTTCACAGCCGTTTTTGTCAAGGTTTCTGTCATCCACCAAAATATCTAAGAGGCTTCTTCTGATTGCGTAGCAGTTTTTAGGATCCCCCGATTCAAACTTACATGCATTGAGTGCTTCGTGAATATCGTGTGCCCTATTCGAGTACTCCGCAAGTGAGCATGGAACTGCTTTGTTGGAAAGGCGGTGCCAGGCCAAAAGTTTCCAAAACTCTTTCTTTTGGACATATTGGAGTTCGGGATATTTAATTGTCCCCGTGACATGGTCCACTTCAGGTTTAGCGGCCACAGCAATGGTATTCTTTTTTGAACTTGATGGTCGGTACATGCTAGCTTCCGGGAGAGCGTGTAAGTATAATTCCTCCTTCATTTCCTGTCTTAGGTCAGCAAGTGGAAAAAGTTTCGATGGCTCTGTTTTGATGTATGTGGTACCTTTTCCAGGGTTTAGTAGTTTAGGCTTTTCTGAGATTTCTTCAGCAATGATTTTCCTTAGTTCGCCATCTTGGGTTGTTCTAAGACTATGCAAACTATTATTATGTCCCGAGCATTCAAGTTGGATGTGTTCGAAGGTGCATTTTGTATTCTGTTGGCAGTAGGGGCAGTTTTCAGTCCCGATTTTCCCCAGTTTAAATAAACGTGCTGGAGAGGCTTGGAGACCCAGGAGTTCTCTGCTTCTAGAAGCGGTGAAAGCTTTAGGTGTTATTTTGGAAATATCTTTAGTGGGGGCGGTGTTATTCTCGTTGAGCATTCTCAAGTACTTCCCTTGAGACTGTAGAGTTCTCCAATTATGATAGTTTGAGAGACGTTGAATTCTTCTAATGTGACTACGCCTACGGATATCGCCTAAAATAGGGACCTCAAAAAAGAATAACGAGAAGGGCAGTTTCTCAGCAGGGTCGTAGCGGGAGATGTCTGAGCAACCCCCTCTGAATGAGGCTCTTTTAGTAGTACGGTCCACTCTGTCATGGACTTTGTCGTTATTATTGTGACCCCTAATCCACTTAAGGATGATTTTACTGTGGTCTCCTTCACTGTAAAAACCAAGTTCTTCTAACAGTAGACGAACAGCCTGCACATCTCTGCGGTTAGCTTCACGTAGTTTGTCCCGAGCACTCATGGTTCTGCCATCCTTTGTTACAGCAGATATTGCGGCCATGGAGTCAATGGCATGTACCATTGGAGTCATGGATTTGAGGAGTTTCTCTTTTTGTTCTGTGAGTAAGAATCGCAGTCCCGCAATTTCAGCAGATGTGCTACTCGGGTTTTGGATATCTTCCTTGATAGGAAGCCCAGGTGCGGCGAAAGTTCTTGAGGGGGGGATATTCATCTTCCGAACAAGTGGCATTCCGTTGTCAAAGTTTTTTATGGCATATGCTGCACCACTGCATGCTGATTTTTTGCCAGCAAATAGAGAACCATCGCTTGCCATATCATAATCCTCCATTTGTTTACTCTTTTCAGCGTTGGGGGTAGATTCTTCTTCTGAGTCGCTAGGGCAGCTATATTCACTTTCTTCTTCCGCAGTTTTGTTTTTCATTCTGGCAATAATGGTCTCATACTGTCTGTCTGAGATGTAATCATAGTGTGAGTTAATATCACTGACTTTAGCAAGGACGGAAGAGGGCGGGTCCATATGGTCATTATATTCGAAAATAGAACCTGCTGGAATTAGGATGCAACCGTCATTGGTGATGCTATATTCAAAGTCGTATTGAAAACTGTTGGTTCCTTCGATTCTGACAAAGACATTAGGGTTTATGGCATTGTTACTGTATTCTGTATATTGTATTGACATGGCCTCTAAGTCAATATTGGTAATGTGAATAAGAGAGATGGAATCTCGGTCACCATTTCCTTTCCAATGAAACTCACCCGTGTCGGGGGGTACTATGTTGTCTCTATATTGTTTCTTGACATATCTGGCCTGTGGGTCCAAATCTGCAGGGTTTTGAAGCATTTCCTTTTCGATTTCGGTAAGCCATCCAGGGGGTCTATTACCGTTGAGCCTAAAAAAGCCTTTGCTTTCTTGCCAGTTTTTTAACATTCCACCGCAGGGAGTCAGAAAGGAACCTGTGTGCTTGAGGTTATATTTTTGAATTGCGGAGGTTACATTCCTCGACATGTAGAGTTGTCTAGGAAGGGTGGTGATTAATGTGGTTTCACCCGCTTCATTTTCAGGGTAATTTTTAGAGTCGATAGCGTATCCAAGTTTTGCCATAGGAATGTGACCTGTACGCCTGTGAGCACAGTGAGACAGGGTTTTCGGGACGTCTAAAGTCGGATTATACTGAAAGATGATCGGGCTTTACGCTGGTGGACCGGGACCCACGAGCTGAGCAGACAGCAGGCACTGCAAGTGACATCCGAGCAGGCGAAGGGTGACACAGGGCACCACAGACCTCCCCCCTTACGGTTCTCGGATATCAGACAATCACGGAACCAATACGATCATAGATAAACTCCGCAAAGATAATAAACCCTAAGCTAGATATACCCGAAAGGGTCTCGGTCGGAGTCGGAACGGTCACGGCATGCCCAACTGCCACGCCATCAGTCAGCAGCAACTATTATATCAGTTCTGGTCTGGACTGCGACTGAAGCAAGCGGTGATGGATCGCCTTATTGAGGATCGGTTGGATCTGCAAAGTCCAGCGGGATGGGAGAGCAATCATCCCGGATCCACCGCGCTGCAGCATATAATCACTGTGGCCACCAAACTGGAGCGCCCGGTGAAGCTTTGACTGCAGCGCGAACCTCTCCCGCCTCTGCACCGGCGAACCGAAGTCCTGCCTGGAGGAATGGTCGCTCGTCCTCGAGACTTAACGCCGTGCAGGACGCTGGGGAGGAAGGCGCTACTGACCTCGACCCCGCAGACCTTAGAGTGCAACACGCTGTGCCTCCCAGTCCTGCGGGATTGACCAGGCCGCCACGCCGATGCTACGTCTGCAACTCTGACTCCCATTTATGGGCTAACTGTCCCGACGAGGCCAAGAAACGAGCCTGGATTGCTGACGCCCCAGCTCGTTTGGCACGCCGCCGCGCTGCGAATGAATCTCATATCGCAGCGCTGGAGACAGAATGGGAGGATTTGGAAGATGAAGCTGAAGCGCTGGAGTATTTTCAGAACGAGGAATCGGCCGCAGCGTCCTCCTCGGGTCAGCAATCTGCGGAGGAGGAGGACTGAGTGTCCTCCCGCCGGCGGAACGCCGGCGACAGGGCGGTATGGGTAACCGCCCCTGGGCAAGGAGTACAGCCTTCGCCCACAACCGAGGGAATACCCAGAAGGATCCTCCGCCACCCCCCAACCCTCTGGCTGCTCGAGGGTATGGATTCACCTGGTCTGCCGATCAGAGGCGACAACGCCGTCTCGACAGAACCAGAACCCTACGGGATGAACCCTCGTTAACCAGTACCGCTGTTTATACAGCGAACCTTTCCACTGAGCAGAAGAATTTCTGGTTCGCTGGACTGGGTACTCTAATGCTCGTGACTCCTGGAAGACTCGTGAGTCGTTGAACTACGGGGGTGAACTCGAACAGCTCACAGAGTTCGAACAATTGAGACTATCCCGAGAAGGACAAGCCCGTGAAAAAGCCTTACAGGAGGTCAGAATGCAGCGGAAGCAAAGGCGGGAACGCGCCAGAGCTCTAACCTTCCTGGACACCTCTGATGAAGGGGAACCCACTTCTCTGGACAACTGCCTACCTTAGGAACAATACTGTCGCTCCTCTGACGCCTTTGTGACGCAGCTGGCTCTTCTGGACTCTGTGGTCTCGACACGCGAGTTGCGACTACTAGTACTTTTCAGTGGTACAGGTAGTGTGGAGAGAAGTTTCCTGTCATGTTATCCGAAGAGCACCGTGGTCACCGTAGATCATGATCCTCGCTGGCAACCTACCTACGCTGAGAAGGTTCAGGACTGGGACTTCAAGCGTTACGCGCCTGGTTACTTTGACGTCATCTGGGCTAGCCCACCGTGCACAGAATACAGTCAGGCTAAGACCACTGGGGTGCGACAACTGCGACAGGCTGATGCTTGTGTACGCCGTACGCTCCAAATTTTCGACTTTCTCAAACCCAAGCATTGGTTTATGGAAAATCCGATGGGCAGGTTTCCCTTTGCGCTGCGATTTCGACCCGTAGTTCGCCGGTTACCTACTCCGTTGTATTGCTCTTACTGTATGTATGGCACTGGCTACCGCAAGCCTACTTGCATCTGGACGCAGTCGCCTCCTCCGGAGGACCTGCGGTACTGTACGATGGATACTCCTTGTCTTCACCAACAGACTCTGGGATCACATCCGGAAACTGCTCAACTGGGGCCTCATCCTGGGCAACAAGGAGCGGGAGTCTCCGCTGCTGTATACCCTCTGCCCTCTGGATTGCTTCGCCAACTCTTCGAGCACCTGTTCGATCAGAAAAGCATATCACGCATCCATACGCATGGCTGATCTGTATCTGGATCTTAGCTGCTGTACAAATGACTCTGAGTTATCATCTCTTTGTACTAACAAGCTAAGAGGGGAGGAGTTGTGCCAGGGAACACTAGCCATGCCAAGCCATACGATTGGCATATTGTATTTATGCGTACTGGGGCAGTGAAATGGCAATGGGCTCGGAAGGGGACTCCCGAGCCATTGACTTCGTACTATGGGGAGCGAAAGCCTGGGCTCGATTATAGCTGGCAGCATATTATCGTCCACCCCTCTGGTGCGCTACGCCGCTGGGAGCGTAATAGGGGCGGCGGCTGGTTTCTGGAAGACGCCACTCTAGTGAAGGCGCCGGTAGCGCCATTCTCATTTCCGCTCGGCGTTGCGTACTGTAATCAGACGAGGGTGATTGACGATGATGACTATCGTGGAATTCCATACAAGGGGCGTAAGTCTGTAAAATCGACGCCTACGAACAGTGACGATTCGGGTGCAGGTGCTGTGACCTGGAGTAAGGAGAAGCTACCAGATTCGGATGACAATGATGACGCGGGTGTCACAGACAGTAAGGAGAAGCTATACCAGATTCGGATGACAAGGATGACGCGGGTGTCACATACAGTAAGCATGACATGGATACTGCCAGTCCGAAATGGGAGCCTGCCTCGCCTGAATATGATGACACCGAGGATGACGTCAGCGAGTTCGATGACTTGGTAGCTGACGATGCCGAAGAACAAGCTGAAGCTCGAAAGTTGAAGAGACTGGGACTGCAGTTGATCATGGATGATAAGGGTGAACTGATCTGGGTGCCAAAGGGCACCTCCCCGACCTCACCCGTTCAGCCAGAGGATCAGCCTATATATATCACCGAGCAGAAGTCTGAGGCCATATCCGAGGATGCTCCAGCCTCTGTGGTGGAGACTGTTCAAGTACAACCGAAGGAACCATCTGGGCCAGATACTGGATTGACTTCAATGGGTGAAAATAAGGCTGGGGTGTCCGAAGAGACGAAGAGGCAACCCAGGAAATATCCTGCCTGTTGGACAGCTGAGTACATAACTCATTTGAAATGCACCCTAAGCAGTGACAGTGATGACGAGGAAGTGCTTGACGTGGCTCCTCGTAGGAAGAAGGCAAAGACCAGCAAGGGACAATGAAATCAACTGCCTTGATTAGGATTGTCCAAATGCAGATTCTCTGATTAGGATTTGTATAGGTGGCAGATGATGATATGCCAGCCGACATGGGACAGATCGATTAGAGATATGAACTGCGCGCCTTGAAAGTATAAGACTTGAATTCTGCCCATTTGGAGGCTGTTCTAACTTGAAGTAACTATTTGGAGGAGTTGTTGCTCAACCTGATAATTTACTGGTCAATCTTTCCTGCCATAAAGATATTGCAATTGCTTGAATTGTAGCCTTGTTCAAGTGCAGACTCTTCTCCAGAAGTGCTGCTAGAGCTCAACGCTCCTTCATATACGCCAATGCCCCCGCGCCTCTCAGGCGCTACCACAATTGGGTTGTGAACCCGAGGGCATTGGGTGAACAACAGTATCGACTGATCGAATAAGCCATGTGATATCCGCACGGTGTTCAATTCATGCTTGAAGCGAAGATGAGTCTTCTCAGAACACTTCGGTTCTTCAAGACTTCTCTTGCTTCGCCATCTCGATGCCAATACCTGGCCTCTCGATGACAGGTGTCACTCACCTTAAGTGGATGACAGATGGTATGACTGTACATGTCACAGTCGACCGTACTGACGACTGTATGTCATTATAATATATGACATGACACGACATGACATGACATGACATGGTATGACATGTATGACAGGTATGACATGTATGACACATATGTCATCGGTCATAACCCTGACACGTACACCACCGAGCGTGGAGCAACCTCCACATCACAAAGTGCAGTCTGCAGTGGCGGTGACGGTGTCGATCATGGCGATGCTCACACACAGAAACAGAGCAGGGATAGCTGCTGCCGTGAGGAATGTGCCGATTGAAGGTGCCCGTACACCACCAACCCGTGGAGCGGGTGGTGGGACGGCATCATGCAAGTCCCCGTCGTCGGACTCCGTGTCAGCCACGCTAGCGGAATCATGCGCGTGGAAGAAATATACGGAGGGAGGGGATTGAAAGAATTAGCTGACACCTCTGGGGCGGGCTCAAAGAAGCCCAACGGTACAGACATGTTGTCCATAAAAGATTGCTCGAAGGGCGGCTCACCGTCAACGAACTGCTTCGGGTAAATTACCGCGTCCCCCTCGGTCTCGATCGCCACTTCCGGCACATGCTCCACGACGGCATCGTCGATCACGGAGGGTGTAGCCGAACCGAAGTGGACCATCGGAAAGTGCTGAGAGCCGGACTCAGCACCACCAGCCACCTGCTTGAGCTCACGGAGAGCGGTGCGGGCTTCATGCGCGCGGGTAGCAAGGAGTGAGGGTTTCGTTGGTGGGCGTTAATCCCGCGTACTGTGCACGGAGCCCCACGTCAAAGTCCTCGGAGAACGTGAAGGGCTTACTGGATTATCCCGGTTCAAGGTATCAGACAGTCAGTGAACCAATATAGATAAACTCTTATTATAAGAAATAAACCCTAAGCTAGATATACCCGGAACGGTCACGGAGTCGGAACGGTCTCGAGTCTAGCTACCTGTGACACTCAGTGTGTCACACGCAGCACAGGCTTACGGATCAGTCACGGTCCAGTGTTGGCTACCTAGGAATCTGTCATAGGGGCCTGCACCGGGACTCCCGGTCAGGGCTGCCTATACAGATTTCAGCACACCACCCCAGCACTGTGGGTGGTGACTGACAGGTAAGTCAGAGAAGTCGCAAGATAAGTTAGGGTAGGAGCTAGGGTGACACACCTAACTGCTAATTCAACTGTGCTATTCTGATACACAAATTGAAACCCTCTAGCCGGCACAAGAGCAGAAACATACAGGCACTCAGGTCCTGCTAAACTACTGAACAGCACTGTGGCAGCAAACCAGATTGAAGATTGTAGATGTCAAAGTAAAGCATAAACCAAATTGAAGACCATGTTGAGGTCAAAGCACATCTCAGTACACCACCAGAGTGGTGCACTGCCAGAGCCAGAAGGAAAGCTACTCGGGGTCAAAGTCCAGAGGTACACCGTCACCACAATGTCCACGGTAGTAGCTGCTGCACCCGCTGCTGCCGCGCCATCGGAGCTCCCTCCCCGTGCTGCCGCTGCACCAAGTCCTTCAGCTCCGTGATCTTCACGAGGAGGGCGTCGTACTCGCTGCTGGAGAGGTGCGCGGAGATGCCGTCCGCGCCAGAAGCCGCCTTCCCCGTGTCAGTCTGAGCCCAAGCCTGGTAGATTTCTACCACCATGGAGCGGAGCGAGGCCAACGGGACATGAGCCAAGTCAGCAGCCATGGGGTAGCGCACCTTAACCGCAGCGTAGAACGCCGGGTCAAGCCTGGTGTACAGGCTCAGCTTACGCGTAGCCTCCGTAGGTGTCCAGTCGGAGGCCCTGTTGTCCCGCACCAAACGTTGCTCCCGCGCCAAGATCGGCTGCGGGTCTACGTTTGCGGGGTAACGCAAGGCCGCATGCTCCTCCTGCTGCGACTCCCGTAGCGCCACCGGTACGCAGCCCTTGATGATGTCGACCAAAGCTCGCCGGCAGGGCACATATCTTCCTAGAATGACTCTCGGCCCGGAATCAAGAAAAACACGTGTTTTTGCTAATTTTCAAATGTTTTCCATACTTAAGGATGAAAAATCGACCGGCCCGCTTTCGGCCCGGAGCTCTTTTTGGGCGCTGCTCTCGGCCCCGGGCCGGCCAATCCCCATAAGATATGTGCCCTGCTCGCCGGCCATCCCGGTCAGACGACGCATCCGTACCGGTAAGCCAGACATACGCGTTGCTGTGCTTCTCCACCACGAGAGCCAGCACGTCGTACAGAAGGCCATTCATACGGCTCACAACCGGGGTAAGGGGGTCGTCAAGATCAAAGGACTTCAGCTCCAGTCCAGCCGACACGAATTCCGTACGTAGCTGCACCACCAGGTCGGATATAAGGCCAGCGTCGTCCGTACCGCGGAAATGATGTTTCTTGTCACCAAGAACGTCCTCGCGGATGCTCTTGGCCCAGGCACGATGTAGGCGCGCCTTGTAGATCTCGTCGGTCAGCTTCGCCTGCTCCTGCAAGTAACGCCTGACGGCCACGTCGGCGTCCTCGTTCGAAGCAGGGTTGGGGGTCGGAACAGTCGGTGTCCGCACCGTCGGGCTGTTCCGAACCCCGTCGATAAGCCTCAGCGAGGCATCAATGTCGCTGTCCCTCGTGAGGGACTTCTTCGCTCTCGTAGTAACTCCCATAACTCTGAAAGCCTGATGGGAGGTGGTACGCCGGGGCGCGTCCGGGTAATGCCGTGGGGAAGATGCGACGCCACAGTTACGGAAGGAGCGGTAGGGCCATGCGAGCGAGGGGCACTGGAAGACGTCGTCGAGGTCGAAGGTGCTATAGCCACCAGCCCAAAAATCGGTAGCAAGCGGGATCAGTGCAAGCATAATACCGTAAACGAACATTGCGTCGACTAGGCCCGCTCCAGGTCGAATCCCCATAGCTGCGGCTCAAGACGCTCACCGCAAACCGCTCATCTCAAATTTTCCCGTGCGTACCCAAACGCGCCGTCGCGCACCACCTCTCCAAGCAGCTGCTTTAGCCAATCATGGCCAAACTAGCTGTGGAAAATAGCGTGGAATGGGTCCACGACCTACTGGAATATCCCGGTTCAAGGTATCAGACAGTCAGTGAACCAATATAGATAAACTCTTATAAGAAATAAACCCTAAGCTAGATATACCCGGAACGGTCACGGAGTCGGAACGGTCTCGAGTCTAGCTACCTGTGACACTCGGTGTGTCACAGCACAGGCTTACGGATCAGTCACGGTCCAGTGTTGGCTACCTAGGAATCTGTCATAGGGGCCTGCACCGGGACTCCCGGTTAGGGCTGCCTATACAGATTTCAGCAGGGCTCCTCGTCTTGCCGAACCAAGGGATGATCATGTTGAGCACAGAGTCGAGCAAAGGCCGTGTCGTCCTCAGTGTCGCTCGAACGCAGTCTGGAAGGCGGACACGAGGCCGTCGGCGTCGTCGGCTTGCTCAATCACGCACTTGTCGCACTCGATGTCGGCGGTGGGACAATTCGCGGAGTCTTGCCAAAACCCCGGAGGGCATCGGACACACTCCGGAACGAAGGCTTTGGAGACGACGTGGAACGACCATAAGGAATTACCGGTACCATATGGCTGCCCCGAATTACTTGTGACTGTGACACACTGAATACGTCCCAGCGCGTCACAGGACGTCTTCCGCGATTGACATGACTGACGCGATTTGCTGTAATGCGAAATCGTTTCCATCCTCGGCATGGTCACATCATGCCATGTGGACACCCAACTTCTAATTACATCGATTCCATCGACACTCACAGAGTCACGGATGCCCAAGTAGTTCCTCTGCACGTTTCCAAACGTCTCAACTTGTCCTACGTGGACGTGTCGCTCATCATTAAAATTGAATTAATCGATTTAAAAAAAAGGCCGATGCCGTTGTCGCAGCCGTTTCGATTCATCTGTCATGTCATGTGATGTCCCTCTCTGCAAGTGTCGAGGTGAAACTTTTCTACCTCTCGCTCGTTCACAGTCGCGCTTAGTGTTCATACTCATGGGAAATATGTGATGTAGCTGTGAATCGGAGCGCTGCTACTGCATTTCTAAGCGCCATTGTTTTGGTAAAACACGTCAGGATATAACTTGGTCTGTGATCAGGTGTATGGTGAAAGGTTGTGCGAAACGCGTGGACGCACGGCTCTCTTTATTGCAAGCGTCGCATCACGTTCAACTGGTCCGCTCGCTTGCGAAGCACGGTTGCTTCGCAAGCTTGGTAGACGTCGCCACGTGCCAAGACGATACCATACTAAGGCGCTCGTGGCGGGAGACCACAACTTTTGCTTGTTATCGATATATGTAATAGTAAGAGCTAGGGAGCTGTTTGACGTGTGTCAGCGCGTGGCCGAATATAGAGTCTCAGGCGATACCCCGCGTCTATAGACGCGTCTCTTATTAAAGAAATATTTAGCTTTGTTATTTTCAGTTCTAGGATATCCCTCCAAGTACTTTCGTCAAATATTTGCGCAACCGCAGTGCGTTAAAACTGCGACTCGCGGATATGTAGTTACGGAGATAAGCAGGTACGAGACCGCGAAGTACTTTTCGGATGCTCTTGATGGTCGCATTCTTACGACGTCCGCTGGTCAACCTAGATTCTAATATAGTGACCAGGTGCGTATGCTTTTCCTTGTCAAGCTTATGCCGAAGACGAGGTTGCGCGTTGTATGGTAAAGCTAATGCGACAGCTGCGCTCCGAGCGTTGAAACAACAGCGTTAGCAAAGTGCAGGTTCTTCAATCAGTTCTTGCAAGAAACTTGAAAAGTTTTTGTTAAGTGAACGCTAGCGATACATTTGATTACGATAATGAACATGTTTTGTAGCGCTCGCGTTGATATCCCGACTGCTATTTCACATCAAGTTTAGCAATATTCAGAATAGCATATCACTTGTCAGTCCACACGAACACTTCACATTGTTTATTCAGAATCAGCGGTATGTGCAAACAGGATATCCTTGCTACATTTGAGAAGTTCATCAAATGGAATGGCCTCTTGACTTGCCGTCTTTCATTCCGAGGCTACCCGAAGATTTTCAGCCAACGCTGGATGCCACGGTATGCTAAGAAGGTGACCCATCTTGCTAGTGCTCCATGATACCACTTTCAATTTGAGAACCTTCACGTTCTTTTTTCAAACTTAAGCTTCGAGGCGTTACCTAAGCAACCTACTCATTTTGCTCGTCCGATCAAGCCCTCCGCTGGAACGCGGGTGGATACCACATACACCTGTGGGCGTTCTGGGATGCTCAAAATACTAAGATTCATTCCTATTGCATCGAAACGTTCAGTTACGGATAAATCTAATATTTTGAGCTAAAGAGCAGAACAACTTCAATAGCCCGCGGAATCACCTGGATATCTTAAAAATGGACTGACAATTGCCGCTCACAAATTCCTGTGCCCGTTACCCTTGCAGGTTGTGATGTGCCCGAAAGGATGATGACTGACTTGCTGATGCATCCATTTCGAATTGGAGCTTAAAATAACAATACTACTTTGCTGTCTAGAAACTGAGCAATTTTAAATATCTGCTTTGGAGCTGCTCATTTTTCAGGTACTTCACCGTGGGAAAGCTAAAGAAGATGGAGGCTTTTACCTTCAACAACACTGCTGCTTAGGTGCGTCATTTACCTTAAAAGTGCTAAATTATGCATGCAGATATTGCTGGATATACCCTTTTGCTTCCGGCGCCTGACGCCAAAATTTGACCTGGCTGCCACTCGTTCGCACGTTGCACCAAAAGGCATCAAATGCTCATCGTGTCAGGCCGATGGCGCACACCGAGCTCTCCGTGCCAGATGCATGATTTTGGTTTGTGCTGATGGCGGCACTCCCATTAGCCTAGTACCAGATGTATGCGTGAGTGCTGACGGAGTGATAGAGGAACATCTCGAAGTTAGCATTAAATCCGTGTGAGTTCTGATGGCGACATGCATAATGAGGCCAACGGCGGATGCGTGTGTGTGCCTCGGTGACGGGCCTTGATGGTCAGCGTCAGCTATATGCACTTGGGAATATTGTAGGATGCTTTACGTTAAGATAGGAAGCCGCCTGTGGCATCTTAGACTTTAACTAAGACCTCCGGAAAAAGCATTTCCGGCGCTCAAATTTGAGCTTATGCCACGCCAAAAAATGTCCCAGATAATGATCTTCGGTCCTGAGTTGCAAATACCAACTGCCACATGATTTGGTATTGCTGCAAATTTCACCCAGCTTTGTCACATCAGCCAGCAACACATGTGAGCCTCCGGTAGTGTGCCTGCTCATAGTTGCCCTCCTTGGTGCGCGCGCTCAGACGCGCCCTCGGTGATGCGCCTAATCAGACGCACCCTCGGTGGTACGCTTGTTCAGACGCGCCCTCAGTGACGCGCCTGCTCAGATGCGCCCTCGGTGGCGCGCCAGCTCAGACGCGCCCTCGGTGGCGCGCCAGCTCAGACGCGCCCTCGGTGATGCGCCTGCTCAGACACGCTACTCTGGTGGTGCGCCTGCTCAGACACGCTACTCTGGTGGTGCGCCTGCTCAGATGTACCCTCGGTGATGCGCCTGCTCAGATACACCCTCAGTGGCGTGCCTGGTCAGACACGCCTTTGGTGGTGCGCCTAATCATATGTGCCCTCCGTGATGACTATAATTCGCTAAGGCCAATGCCATATTATGCGTGCTTGTGTGCCGATGGCAATGCAACAGTAATGCAACCCGAGCTCTCTGCCAGATAAATTATGCCTGAAATAAGCAGCCACCGAGCCAATTGTTCTATTCCATAACAGTGTGCCCACTTCCCTTTGCGACTTCATTTTACACCTTTCACATCGCTATGTTGGCTTACATATAATAGATTGATGCCATTTTCAGGATACCGATGATGCATTAGACGACGTGTGCAATATTATTTACTTTGGTGTTGCTGGGTACTATGAATCCTTTCAACATGCCGTTCCATCCACAATTTTCGACTCCGCCTGCACACCTTCAAAATGGTCAGTTTTATCATTATGCAGCTGGCATACCTCAAGAAATACTAACTGGGATACCCTCTGTCTACCACCCTCCAACCACCCGCCATGCCATGCCCCACCTTCCAACCACCCTCCAGCCATGCCCCACCCTCCAGCACCCTCCATGCCATGCCCCACCCTCCAACCACCCTCCATGCTATGCCCCACCCCCTCCAAGCACCTTGCCATGGGCCATGCCCCACCCCTCCAACCACCCTCCATGCCAATGCCCCTACCCTCCAACCACCCTCCATGCCAATGCCCCACCCTCCAAGCACCCTCCATGCCATGCCCCACCCTCCAACCACCCGCCATGCCATGCCCCACCCCTCCAACCACCCTCCAGCGCCATGCCCCACCCTCCAAGCAACTCCATGCCATGCCCCACCCTCCAAACCACCCGCCATGCCATGCCCCACCCTCCAACCAAATCACATGGCAAGCCCCACCCTCCAACCACCCTCCATGCCATGCCCCACCCTCCAACCACCCTCCATGCCATGCCCCACCTCCAACCACCCTCCATGCCATGCCCCACCCTCCAACCACCCTCCATGCCATGCCCCACCCTCCAACCACCCTCCATGCCATGCCCCACCCTCCAACCACCCTCCATGCCTTGCCCCACCCTCCAACCACCCCCTCCATGCCATGCCCCACCTCAAAGCACCCTCCATGTGCCAAGCTCCCACCTCCTAAACCACCCTCCATGCCATGCCCCACCCTCCAACCACCTCCATGCCATGCCCCACCCCTCCAAGCACCCTCCATGCCATGCCCCATCCTCCAACCACCCTCCATGCCATGCCCCACCTCCAACCACCCTCCATGCCATGCCCCACCCTCCAAGCACCCTCCATGCCATGCCCCACCCTCCAAGCACCCGCCATGCCATGCCCACCCTCCAGCAATCTCTCCATGCCATGCCCCACCCTCCAACCACCCTCCATGCCATGCCCCACCCTCCAAGCACCTCCATGCCATGCCCCACCCCTCCGGGCACCCGCCATGCCACCCACCCTCCACCTCCATGCCACGCCCCACCCTCCTCCAAGCACCCTCCATGCCATGCCCCACCCTCAAACCACCCTCCATGCCATGCCCCACCCTCCAAGCACCCTCGATGACGGGCCTGCTCAGATGCGCCCTCAGTGACGCGCCTGCTCAAAATAATGAACAACACCTGCAATTATGAACTCACGGTACTCGAGCTTGAGGGGTCACAAGGGAATGCTTACCTCTAATGTTGCATAATCCTGCTTGCTGTCAAAGATGAATCCAATACTACCCTGGATTAGGGTACGATCCGGATTGTCGATCGGATTGTGCTCATCTTTTGGGCGATCGTAGGTGTACGGGAATCCTGACATGAAATCAACATGAACATAAGAGGTGAGTGACAACAAATAGGATGCAAACAGAATGCATTGCAAGTGTTAACGCTAAGCTTAACTCAGCGTTGTTTTCGGCTCAACGCTGAGCTCAACTCCAAGCTGAGCTTAGGTGTGCGCTGTTTTCAGCTCAACGCTGAGCTGGAACGTTAAGCTCAAGAGCAGAGCTCAGCTCATCAGTGTGCTTTGCAGTGAGCCCCGTGTCGCGCTGCTCCAGGAACGAGCCCCGAAGCGCGTTGCTCAGGTAGCGAGCAACGAGGCACTCTGATCCAAAAGCGAGGCCCCAGGCGCACTGCTCGGGGAGCGAGCCCAGATGCGTGCTGTTGCAATCATGCGCTTACCTTCGAAGCCACCTGCATGCATCATGTCGCTAATGGTTTGGTGATGTGCCCATCCTTGCTTGGGCTCT
>LGRX02010383.1:31205-49104 GCA_001247695.2 Cymbomonas tetramitiformis | reverse complement strand
CTCCCCCGGGCAATAATGATGACATTGAGAGGCGCAGACAGCGGCGGCGCCTGCTCTCCCTGATGGATCAGGGCTGCACCCTGCAGCCTCCGCCCGACGAGGAGGTGACCGCTGACTCACCCCCATCAGAAGGCATCGAGGATATTGAGCGCCGGCGGCGCCGGCTCAGCGGGTATGACGGCGGGCAGTGGGCTGGGATTGAGCTGGAGACTGTGGTGCGGACGAGCTCCGCAGAGCAGGCGGAGGACCTGACACTGATGCTGCAGACCCCGGAGGTGATCTACGGCGACCACACTCCCCCACCATCCCCACCATCACCTTCGCCACCTCCACCATCGCCGCCGCCTGCTGTCAATGACATCGAGCGGCGGCGCACGCGGCGGCGGCTGCTCGGCAACATGTACAATGCGCAGTGGGTGTACGGGGTCCCCAACGTCACGGTCATCTCCACCTACAGCACAGGCGAGCTCCTGCTGTTTGCAGTGACCTCCGCCAGCAGCTGTGCGGAGAGCCTGGCGTACGGCCCCGGCGCCCTCACCGAGAGTTCCAGCTCAGCGTACCTCAGCACGGAGCACCGAGATGTGCTGCACACACGGTGGCGGCAGGTGCTGAAGCCCGACGGCACCTCTGCGCGCGCCACCATCGAGTGGGTGTTCTACGACGAGAAGACCCTGCAGGAGCGCTTCGAGGCCGCCGCAGGCTCCGGGGAGCGCGTGCGCTGGAGCATCACGGACGAGGCCGACGGCGCGCAGCGGTCCCTTTCCGGCACTTGGTGGTACTCGGACGGGCTCCGGGACGTGGCGTGGAAGTTTGCGGGGTCCGGGGTGTCCTTCTCAGAAGACAATGGAGCTTGGGGCGCTGGGTCCGGCGACGTCAATGGCAACTCGAATGTGCCCTCGGACTTCTGGGGGCACGGCAACTTCGATTTTGGGGACAGCGATTGTGGCAGGGTGTATCTGGGGTCATCCTACGGGGCGACGTGGCAGTCATCGTTGAGGAACCTGATGTACTTACACGTGGGCGCAACGAGCTGGCCTCCACTGCCGCCCTTACCTCAACCGCCGTCACCTCCGCCTTCACCTCTATTGCCGCCTATGCCACCTCCTCCTCCTCCCCCACTCCCTCTGCCTCACGCTCCTCCGCCTGTGTCACCGCCGCTCCCCCCAGGCCACACGGCGCCCCCGACGGCGCCACCCTCCGCGCACCCCACCGCAGCGCCCTCCAGGGCCCCCACCGCCATGCCGTGCGACCTGTCCACGTGCTACATCGGGGCGTCGTGCGGGTACTGCCTGGAGCCGGTGGAGGCGGCGGAGTGCCCGGCGGACCTCGGCCCGGACTTCGTGCACTGCGGGGACCCGGGGCTCGGCGACGGGGACCTGTGCGAGGGCGACGGGGAGTGCGGCACGAGCACCACCCTGGACAACTGCGGGGACAGCTTCGAGGTGTACCGCAAGCGCTGCCTCGCCACCGGCCCGGACCTGGCGTACGCCACCGGCAATGATGGTTATGGACGCTTGGGCGATGGGGTGGGCCAATCAGACACCGCCACGCCGGTGCGCATCATGAGCACCGTGGCGCTGGTGGATGTGGCTGCCGGTTACGAGCACTCGCTGTTCGTGGGAGCGGATGGGCAGGCATACGGCGCAGGCTACAATGAGTACGGCTGCTTGGGAGATGGTAATAGGTGGAACGTGGAGTACATCCCGGTGCCGGTGCTGCAAGGGCACTTTGTGTCCCGGGTGGCGGCCTCGCACTCAGATCTCTGCTTTTCGCTGTTCCTGACGGCCGAGGGCCGAGTGTATGGCGTCGGCCGGAGCTACTACGGACAGTTAGGTACTGGCAGCACCTATGACACGTACGACGCCACGCTGATTGGCCTGAGCAACGTGACCGCCATCTCTGCGGGCGATGAGCACTCGCTGTTCCTCACCGCCGGCTCGGAGGCGTACGCCACGGGGCGCAACCACCTCGGCCAGCTAGGCGACGGCACCGAGACCACGCGGTACAGCCCGGTGCGCGTGATGCGCAACCACAGCGTGACGCACGTGTCCGCCGGGGGGTCGCACTCGCTGTTTGTGACCGCGGAGGGGGCAGCGTACAGCTCCGGGCTGAACGACCACGGGCAGCTCGGAGACGGGGGCGAGACGTCGAGGTACGAGCCGGTGCGGGTGATGAGCGAGCACAGCGTGGCGCAGGTGTCGGGGGGCCAGCGGCACTCGCTGTTCCTCACGACAGCCGGGCAGGCGTTCGCGTGCGGTCAAAACAGCTACGGGCAGCTCGGAGACGGCACCACGACGACGCGGGTGAGCCCGGTGGCGGTGATGAGCGGGTACGTGGTGACGCAGATGTCGGCGGGGCGGGAGCACTCGATGTTTGTGACGAGCGCGGGCGTGGCGTACGCATGCGGGGAGAATCGCGATGGGCGGCTGGGAGATGGGAGCAGGACGGATAGGTACACGCCGGTGGAGGTGATGGGATCGACGTACAGGGTGAGGCAGGTGTCGGCGGGGGTTGGCCTGCTCGCTGTTACGGGGGACCCATTTGCCCCGCCCCGCAGCACTCACCATCACCCCCACCCACCTCCCCCACTGCCGCCCCCGCCGCCAGCGTCTCCACCTCCCAGCGCTCCTCCGCCGGTGTCACCCCCGCTCCCCCCAGGCTTTACGGCGCCCCCGACGGCACCACCCACCGCGCACCCCACCGCAGCGCCCTCCAGGGCCCCCACCGCCATGCCGTGTGACCTGTCCACGTGCTACATCGGCAGCTCGTGCGGGTACTGCCTGGAGCCGGTGGAGGCGGCGGAGTGCCCGGCGGACCTCGGCCCGGACTTCGTGCACTGCGGGGACCCGGGGCTCGGCGACGGGGACCTGTGCGAGGGCGACGGGGAGTGCGGCACGAGCACCACCCTGGACAACTGCGGGGACGGCTTCGAGGTGTACCGCAAGCGCTGCCTCGCCACCGGCCCGGACCTGGCATACGCCACCGGCAATGATGGTTATGGACGCTTGGGCGATGGGGTGGGCCAATCAGACACCGCCACGCCGGTGCGCATCATGAGCACCGTGGCGCTGGTGGACGTGGCTGCCGGTTACGAGCACTCGCTGTTCGTGGGAGCGGATGGGCAGGCATACGGCGCAGGCTACAATGAGTACGGCTGCTTGGGAGATGGTAATAGGTGGAACGTGGAGTACATCCCGGTGCCGGTGCTGCAAGGGCACTTTGTGTCCCGGGTGTCGGCCTCGCAGTCAGGGGGCTGCTTTTCGCTGTTCCTGACGGCCGAGGGCCGAGTGTATGGCGTCGGCCGGAGCTACAACGGACAGTTAGGTACTGGCAGCACCTATGACACGTACGACGCCACGCTGATTGGCCTGAGCAACGTGACCGCCATCTCTGCGGGCGACGAGCACTCGCTGTTCCTCACCGCCGGCTCGGAGGCGTACGCCACGGGGCGCAACAACCTCGGCCAGCTCGGCGACGGCACCGAGACCGCGCGGTACAGCCCGGTGCGCGTGATGCGCAACCACAGCGTGACACACGTGTCCGCGGGGGGGTCGCACTCGCTGTTTGTGACCGTGGAGGGGGCAGCGTACAGCTCCGGGCTGAACGACCACGGGCAGCTCGGAGACGGGGGCGAGACGCCGAGGTACGAGCCGGTGCGGGTGATGAGCGAGCACAGCGTGGCGCAGGTGTCGGGGGGCCACCGGCACTCGCTGTTCCTCACGACAGCCGGGCAGGCGTTCGCGTGCGGTCAAAACAGCTACGGGCAGCTCGGAGACGGCACCACGACGACGCGGGTGAGCCCGGTGGCGGTGATGAGCGGGTACGTGGTGACGCAGATGTCGGCGGGGCGGGAGCACTCGATGTTTGTGACGAGCGCGGGCGTGGCGTACGCATGCGGGGAGAATCGCGATGGGCGGCTGGGAGATGGGAGCAGGACGGACAGGTACACGCCGGTGGAGGTGATGGGATCGACGTACAGGGTGAGGCAGGTGTCGGCGGGATCGTACCACTCGTTGTTCGCAGGGGACCCATTCGCCCCGCCCCCGCCGCCTTTGCCTTCACTACCTGCTTTTCCACCATCGCCACCGTCTCCGCCTCTGCCATCCCCTCCGCCCCCATCACCACCGTCTCTACCTTCTCCTAGCCCACCACCTCCCTCTCCGCCCTCACGTCCATGTCCTCCATATCCGCCTCCAGCCTCGCCATCTCCACCATTTAGCTCCCCGTCCCCGCCACCCCCTTCTCCTTCACCTCCTCCCCCATCTCCACCGCCGGTGCATTCTCCTGGAATGGAGGCCTTCACCGTGGGATACAATTATAATGGCCAGCTTGGGGATGGCTCGAGGTCAGATCGCAACAGCCCGGTGCGCGTGATGAGCGGGCACGATGTGATACAGGCCGCAGCTGGGTACCGCCACACGGTGTTTGTCACGGCAGGGGGAGAGGCTTATGGGACTGGTCACAACTCCTACGGCCAGCTTGGGGATGGCACATCGTCACAACGGAACAGCCCGGTGCGCGTGATGAGCGGGCACGACGTGGCACAGGCCGCAGCTGGGCACTACCACACGGTGTTTGTCACGGCAGGGGGAGAGGCTTATGGGACTGGCGTCAACGACTACGGCCAGCTTGGGGATGGCTCCAGGTCATATCGGTACAGCCCGGTGAGCGTGATGAGCGGTCACAATGTGATACAGGCCGCAGCTGGGTACTACCACACGGTGTTTGTCACGGCAGGGGGAGAGGCTTATGGGACTGGTTACAACTTCTACGGCCAGCTTGGGGATGGCACATTGTCACAACGGAACAGCCCGGTGCGCGTGATGAGCGGGCACGACGTGGCACAGGCCACAGCTGCACCGCCGCCACACACGGTGTTTGGGTCACGGCACCGCTGCCACCACCTCCGCCATCACCTCCCGCCTCCCCCACAGCCACCCAGCAACACGGGAGGGTGCGGGGGACAGCCCGGTGGCAGGTACGCCATTACACACGCACAGGTCCGGGACAATGACACGTGGAATGGCCTACTTTTCAGGACAGCGCATGAAGATGCTAAGCGGCACATTTCTAGAGCTGGCCGTTTACGCCTTTCTCGGCGCGATAACGCATGCAGCCTCGCCGCCTACTTCCACGGATTCATTCTCGTGACGCTAACGCCATCCGTCGCCTCTGCTACGAGTCACCACCTCCCCAGCCCGCCCCCACCGGGCGCGCAGCGCTGCACGCCCCTCCCGCTCCCCTGAGCCAGCCTCCCACCGAGATGGTGAACATCAGTGTGGTCACGCCGTACATCGAGGACTTCGAGGCCGGCTTCGGGGGCCTACGCAGTGTCTCGCCTCGCGGCTCTGGCGCCACATGGACTATCCACTCCAGCGCCACGCCCTCCGTCTCCACCGGGCCGTCCTCCGGCTGGAGTGATCGTTCAACCCACTACGCCTACATCGAGGCCTCCAACGAGGGCAGCACTCCCCACCAGGAGGCCTCCCTGGAGAGCCCGCAGTTGCAATTGGCGGGCGACGTGGTGCCCCAGCTGGTGCTGCGGTACCACATGCACGGCGAGCACATGGGCTCGCTACACGTGGACCTGTTCAACGGGTCCGGGTGGGTGGTGGTGTGGAGCGCCTCTGGCACTCAGGGTGACAGCTGGCGCACGGCGCACATCGCCTTGCAAGACACGGACACGGTGGCACTCCAGCCCGGCGTCGGTGGGGGTGAGGCGACAACGCTGCAGTACAGGGTGCGTGGAATCACCGGGGAGAGCTACGCTTCGGACATCGCCGTGGATGACATCATCGTTGAGCACACCCCTCACCCTCCCCCACCTCCCCTTCTCTCAAGGTCGTTTCTCCCTTCCGCCTCTCCGCCACCTCCGGTCCCGCTCCGCCTGCCCCGCCCCCTCCACCCCTCACCACGCTCACCCCGCCGCCCCCTCCTCCGCCCTTGGCGCCGCTAGCAGCAGTGCATGGGAACTACTTCGGCTCCGGTGTGCACGGGGACGCCCGCTATGTAGCGGCCCATGCTTTTGGGTCCGAGGTGGACGGGCCGATGGTGGTGCGGCAGTACAAGAGCCTGGTCATCGAGGCGGGGGCGACGGTGACCACGGCAGCGCGGTGCAAGGGGCTGCTGGTGCTGGTGCAGGGCGACTGCACCATCGACGGCGCGCTCTCCATGACCGCTCGCGGCGCGCGGGTGGACCCCACCGCGGAAGGGGTCCCGGACTCCGGGCTCCGCTTCGCAATGCTGCAGGCAGGCGGCACCGGAACCCTGCCGGCCGCGGAGTGGCAAGGCGCGGGTGACGCGGCTCAAGAGGCCATGAGCCACATGCCGGAGGTGGTCGAAGCCGGCGTGGTCATCAGCATTGCCCGGGCTGGGGCGGAAGCCGGAGCCAACGGGTCCCTCACTCTCGGACAGAGCGGTGGCGGAGGGGCGGGCGGGGCGGCCTCGCTGAACTGCTGCGGCGGCGTGGGCGGGAGCGGCGCCGGTGGCACATGCTTCTCCGGGGGCGCCGGCGGTGGGGGCAGCGACGGGGCGTATCATGGGGGGCATGGCTCTGCAAACGGCGGCGAAGGTGGGAGCCCGGGGGCTGCCAGTCAGTGGTACAGCCGTGTAGGAAGTGGCATGGGCAACCCGCTGTCTGCCGAGTCCTCCACGGAGGGCACGGGCGGGCTGCTGGTGCTCCTGGTGGGGGGGCGTCTGCGGCTCGGCGCAGAGGGTGAGGTTACCGCCGAGGGCGGCGCGGGAGGTGGTGACGGTGCTACTGCAGCGGGCGGAGGGGGGTCCGGAGGGGGCGTGGTGGTAGTGCTTCACGGGGAGACCCTGCACAATGCCGGGCGGATCAGCGCGGGCGGGGGGTCAGGTGGGGTGGCCACCGAGGCCCCGGGGCAAAGCGGAGGGGGTGGCAGTGTGCAGGTGGTCTTGGTGGACCCTCCGCTGCCGCATGTGACGTACGTCGCGCACTGGGGGAACGTCAGTGGATCGGTGTGGGGCGCCAGCGGGCCCACAGACGAGTCTGACTTTCTACAGCAATATCTGCGTACCACCGCAGCCGCCGCCGGCGTAGAAGATGCCGCTGTCAGGGTGATCTCCTGTGTGGTGTGCTGCGGCTTCGGCCCACCCCCGCCGCTACCGCCTCCACTGCCGCCTCCGCTGCCCCCCATGCCCTCCTCCCTCCCCCGATGCCCCCGATGCCCCCGATGCCCCCTCCGAGCACACCTTCTCCTCCTCCTCCAAATCCATCCCCTCCACCATCAGGAGATTACGACACCGAGAGGCGGCGTCGGCTGCTGACGCTGATGGATGCAGGGTGCACACTGCAGACCCCGCAGGACGGCTTCGGAGGAACAAGCCGGTCGCCAGAGCGGCGACGGCGGCTTGCCGGTTATGACAATGATGAACCGTGGGCTGGAATCGAGGTGGAGACATTCGTGCAGACGGCCTCGTCCGCGCAGGCGGAGCAGTTTGCGCACATGCTGCAGACTCCGGACGTGATCTATGGCGACCACGGAGCGGGTGCAGAGCACGGTGAGACCCCCGTGAGGCGGCGACTCCTGGCCAATCAGTACAACCCCGAGTGGGTGTACGGGGTGCCTGCGGTGACTGACGTCGGACCGATGGCCGTAGCCTCCCCTCCCCCCCCAAGCGCAAGCAGTTCGCCCACATCCTCCGATCCGGTGGATGCGCTCTCTTCGCCTCCGCCAAATGTCCCTCTGCTGACCGCTGCGCCGACGCCAGTGGAGTGTGACTTAACGAGGTGCGCGACTGATGCCGGCCTGCGGTGCGGGTACTGCCTGGAGCCGGTGAACGCGGCGGACTGCCCAGCGGACCTCGGCCCGGACTTCGTGCACTGCGGGGATCCAGGGCTCGGCGACGGGGACCTGTGCGAGGGCGACGGGGAGTGCGGCACGAGCACCACCCTGGACAACTGCGGGGACGGCTTCGAGGTGTACCGCAAGCGCTGCCTCGCCGTGGGCGCATATCTGACATACGCCACCGGCCATGATGGCAATGGGCGCCTTGCCAATGGATTCGGATATGGATCCACGAGCACGCCCGCGCGCATCATGAGCTGGAGCGACACCTCCCACCTGTCGGCAGGATCTAGCCACTCGCTATTTGTGACCGCGGAGGGCCAGGGGTTCGCTGCAGGCATGGAAGGATGCTTCCTCCAGTCTGGTGGGGACCAAAACAACGTCGCCCACTCCGCAATACCGGTGATGCAGGGATATACTCTGTCCTGCGTGGCTGCTGGTGGGAGCTGTTTTTCATTGTTCCTGACCAGCCAGGGGCAGGTATTTGGTGCTGGGTACAATTATCACGGGCAGCTGGGCAGCGGCAACGCATATTCTTCCACCTACCAGACGGTCACACTGATGAACGACGTGAGCAACGTAGTGGCCATCTCCGCAGGAGACCGGCACTCATTGATGTTGACCGGAACTAACGAGGCCTACGCCACTGGGGACAACAACTACGGGCAGCTCGGGGATGGCAGCAGATCGAATCGCTTCAGCCCCGTGCGCGTGTTGCGAGAACACAGTGTAGGTTACGTCTCAGCCGGCCACTATCACTCTCTCTTTGTTACCACGGCTGGCTCTACATTCACCACAGGCTACAATTACGACGGCCAGTTGGGAGACGGAACACGGACGGTAAGGTACGAGCCGGTGCGGGTGATGAGCGAGCACAGCGTGGCGCAGGTGTCGGGGAGCCGTCACTCGCTGTTCCTCACGACAGCTGGGCAAGTATTTGCGTGTGGTCCAAACTACTACGGGCAGCTCGGAGACGGCACCACGACGACGCGGGTGAGCCCGGTGGCGGTGATGAGCGGGTACGTGGTGACGCAGATGTCGGCGGGGCGAGAGTACTCAATGTTTGTGACGAGCGCGGGGGTGGCGTACGCATGCGGGTTGAACAGCGATGGGCAGCTGGGAGATGGGAGCTGGACAAACAGGTACACGCCGGTGGAGGTGATGGGGTCGACGTACAGGGTGAGGCAGGTGTCGGCGGGGTTGTACCACTCACTGTTTACAGGTGATCCTTGGGTACCGCCTCCGTCCCCCTATTTTCCACCAGCGCCTCCCTCACTTGCACCGACAACTCTGCCTCCACCTGCTCCATCTCCATCAAATCCAGCACCGTTGCCTTCACCACTTCCCCCGTTCACGAGTGCAAGCCCCACCACGTCTCCGAGCACCGCGCCGCCGACCCCGCTTACGGCCGCCCCCACAAGAATGGAGTGCGATGTCACGATGTGCTCGAGGGACTCCGTTGGGGTCTCGTGCGGGTACTGCCTGGAGCCGGTGGACGCGGCGGACTGCCCGGCGGACCTCGGCCCGGACTTCGTGCACTGCGGGGATCCAGGGCTCGGCGACGGGGACCTGTGCGAGGGCGACGGGGAGTGCGGCACCAGCACCACCCTGGACAACTGCGCAGGCCGATTGGATGTATATCAGAAGATTTGCAATGCAGTAGTCGCAGAACTGGCATACGCCACCGGCTCTGATTCCAATGGGCGCCTGGGTGATGGTGTCGACCGATCGGACACCGCCACGCCGGTGCGCATCATGAGCACCGTGGCGCTGGCGGATGTGGCTGCCGGCAACGAGTACTCGCTGTTCGTGGGAGCGGATGGGCAGGCATACGGCGCAGGGGATAATGGGTACGGCTGCTTGGGAGATGGTCAAACATGGGCCATTGAGTACATCCCGGTGCCGGTGCTGCAAGGGCACTCCGTGTCCCGGGTGGCAGCCTCTACTGCTATTCGGGGCTGCTTTTCGCTGTTTTTGACGGCCGAGGGCCGAGTGTATGGCGCCGGCCAGAACTCCTACGGACAGCTTGGCACAGGCAACAGCTCCGACTCGTACGACGCCACGCTGATTGGCCTGAGCAACGTGACCGCCATCTCTGCGGGCGACGAGCACTCCCTATTCATCACCGCCGGCCTGGAGGCGTACGCCACGGGGCGCAACCACCTCGGCCAGCTCGGCGACGGCACCGAGACCACGCGGTACAGCCCGGTGCGCGTCATGCGCAACCACAGCGTGACGCACGTGTCCGCGGGGGGGTCGCACTCGCTGTTTGTGACCGTGGAGGGGGCAGCGTACAGCTCCGGGCTGAACGACCACGGGCAGCTCGGAGACGGGGGCGAGACGCCGAGGTACGAGCCGGTGCGGGTGATGAGCGAGCACAGCGTGGCGCAGGTGTCGGGGGGCCACCGGCACTCGCTGTTCCTCACGACAGCCGGGCAGGCGTTCACGTGCGGACAAAACAGCTACGGGCAGCTCGGAGACGGCAGCACGACGACGCGGGTGAGCCCGGTGGCGGTGATGAGCGGGTACGTGGTGACGCAGATGTCGGCGGGGTGGGAGCACTCGATGTTTGTGACGAGCGCGGGCGTGGCGTACGCATGCGGGGTGAACGGCAATGGGCAGCTGGGAGACGGGAGCAGGACGGACAGGTACACGCCGGTGGAGGTGATGGGGTCGACGTACAGGGTGAGGCAGGTGTCGGCGGGATCGTACCACTCGTTGCTCGCAGGTGAGTTCTGAACCAAGATCACATGGTATACAGTTTATGTGTTGTCTAGATAATCTGCGAGGCAGGATAGCACGGCACCTTAGTGCTGGTATCATCCCGCTAGCTGCTCTTTAGTCACCTTGGCTTCTTGCAAGCTTGCGTTGTGGGGAGCCACCAAGCATGATGTGTGGACTGCTGAGCAGGTCCGAGTTATGATTGGAATAGTTTACTCTCTGTCGTTGTGGGTTTGCGTGCTGGGATCTACTGTCATCGACGCAGGGGTGCCATTTGGATCGACCACTCCAGCTCCGACACTTGAATCTACGGAAGCCCCCTCGCAGACGCCATCTCCATCCTCCCAAGCAACAGCGCCTCCCACGGAGATGCCAACCTCTAGTAAGTTCGGCTACATGCTCTCTCCTTGCCTGCCTTGCTGGAAGCTCTCCCTGGAACTCGAGATGCCATGCGAGGAGCCGAGGTGTCTGAACAAGTCACCGGCAATTGCAAAGGCTGCCCATGCTTCGGCCTGGGGGCAGCTGAAATCATATTGAATTTGCCTCCCCGCCCTAGATTTCACTTTCAGGTCTTGAAAATTTTGCAAATACTGTCATTTTGTGATAGAATGAAACGCACCATATTTCTCGTCTTCACCCGCCAGAGTCCAATTTTTGCACTCGGGGGTTACCCCCCCCCCTCCCCCTGCGCGCGCCTTCCTTTCCCCCGTAGACTCCGGGATGTGTTGTGCTGCCCCCCCCAAGGGCGAGGTGTGGGCAGCCAAACCATACACGATTATTCTATATCCACAGCTGTGCTTTGGAGGCATACACAAGTTTGCACCTTGAATGTTCAAGTGTGAAGGTTATCTTTTTCAGAGGATATTTTTGGGTCGAGTATGCCCTGTTCTTGTACTCCCCTTCGCTCATGCATGTACTCGGTGTTGACTCAGGGAGTGTTGTGAGTGCTACTGTACGAGGTAGCAGGAAAAGCTACGTAAGTGCCGCGCATTTTTGCGGTTTAGGAAATAATCTATAATTGTGCATCAAGCAAGGAGGTCTCGGAGTACTTTTCCATCAAATAGGCGCAGGGTCCCAAAACTTTGAGGACACCACGACTACGGACCCTGAGGATGTTTCGTCAATTGTGGAAGTCTGCATCACAAAAAACAAAGCGATGCTCGAAAGGGGCGACAAAGAAGGACACTTGTGGCGTTCACCAGTTTATATCAAAGCTCCCCATATATACCTGCCTATATAATCTCCGGGTGCAGACCCGTGCAGCCCGCCGGCCCTGAGCAGCTCCCCGCCCCCGAACCTCCGTTTCCGCCGTCCTCCCAGGCTTTGCACCAATGCAGGCTGTCCTCAAGATTGCCCATGCCATCAAGTGAGGCGCGAGGCCCTGCCAACCCCCTCCCGGACACCTGCTCGGATACAAACTGAACCCTATATAGCTTGCGTCGCCTGTATCGTGCCGACAGCAGTAACCTTCGAACAAGCATGGATCATATGACGGCGAAAATGCTCACTTTGATCCGCACGCGCAAGCTAAGCGCGGTTGGGCGAGATCATGAGTACTCTGGCTGGGGACGATAGGGGCATCCTCGTGGCAATCCTATAGATACGGATGTCAAGCACCGCAGGACAAGATTAGTACTATTGCAACTATGGTTGGGGATGAAAGGCTATCAAGGCGACATTCCCCCCCCCATAGTACGTTGTGCAATACCCGTTCAACAATGATTGTGTTGATTGGGCCCGACGTTGTGGAACACGCCGTTGTGTGATGCCGCACGTAGCAAGTGCAGCAACTAACACCACGTAGATATGTCATCGTTGGTGAATAATTCCGACACTTCCCATCGGCCCATGCAGAACCGACACCAACGCTGTTCGACGCTCTGCAAACTTCATTGTTGACCATCGTAAGTTTGGATAGTGTACAATGGTCACCGTCGATGTTGTATCCATTGACACCGACGTAGAATTGACGTTTGTAACTTTTTCGGATGTGTAATAGAGCACCATCTCTAGGTAGAGCAGCTGATCACAACAAGGTGGCCCTCCTCAAGATTCACGTCCGCGCCAAGATTCCCGATACCCTTCACCGGGGGGTTCTTCTGTATATATTGCAAGTTAAGCAAGCCGGTTGCACACAAGGACTGCCGGGGCTACTGTCTACACGTGTCTAATCACGCCCTGCAATATGCACGCATGCTCTCCGCACTCACGTCGCTGCAGGGACCTCCCGCAGCTTCCTGGCTTTTGTGGCAGATCCCTCTATTCTTTTGTCACTGCAGCGTCTCCATCGTACGCCTCGCCGTCCCCTCCTTATGCTCTGGGGGACCTTTCCACCTTCCGCCCGGATTCCTGTTGTCATACTTACTTTATGTCAGGCCTTCTGGTGTAACACTTTTTAATTTTGAACTTTGAGCAAAAGACAGCACGAAGTTGACAAATCCATGTTCCTAGCTCATTTTATTTCATACTAGTGCACAGCAAATTTCGCGTGCTACCAACCACTGCTCTTATGGCACAGGTCATACAAAATAACTATGATCCTCCTTTATGTGCCTGCTGTTTGAACTGTTCACTGTCGATCAAACATTCTTCGCCTCGTGTCGCAACGATGTTCCAATTGACTTCCTCAAATACTGCCAGCCCCACAGCATTCTCAGCCTCAGAAATCTCCAGAAAATAACGTAGCTTACTTACTTCATTTTGTCGAACCACAATAGCTTCATCACCTCGCCGCGGCTCACCGCGTCGACGCCAGCCGTCACATCAAGGGAAGCCGAGAATCGCCAGTGGTGAAGCGGAAAATAAAAAGTCAACGAAAATGACTAATCACAAATAGGTTAAAACGCCACGAATTTTTTACCTGCGGGACGAACAACAGCACTTCAGTCATTACAGTAGCACACCGTGCTTCACCACCAGCATGATCCTGAAACTGCAGAAGTGGACAACGTTCGTGCTCTTGACGCTCTCGGCGCTCCAGTCTGTACCACCGTCATCCAATCGTCGACCCCCAGTCTCCCGAGCACCCGCGTGGTTGCTATTGTCCCACCAGCCAGTGCAAAAGAATTATGTCGCGGCCAGTGCAAAAGAATTGCGTTGTGTTCGCCACGTCGTCCAGACAGTCGAAAAACATATGAGCGACGCTGCCCACTAAAACAGCTGAAAACCCTAACTAAAAAGACCATCCCCAGTCTCAGCAGGCGGTAAGTTTGGATGCCCAGTGTCCGGGTCTTGCTCCCTTCTTGTTTTTTTTACGGAACGTGCTCCCCTTCATTTGCTTGGCCCGATGTGCGTTATTGTAGGGAGTGAAATAAGTAAGTGCATGTCACGTGGCGGAATCTTACTTCTCCATGCAAGCAGCGGCCCAGGAAAGCAATGCGAACACTTGCAACGCATGATGGAGAACAGCAATTCTTGCCCCGGCGCAGCCCGCAGCAGGTGTCTACCCAATATTGAGATCTACCTGATGAAACCCCTGCTGTGCCCGGTTGCGTACTCGTGATCTTATATCGGTGAGACTTTGTCTGTGCGCGGCTGTGGAGAATGCGCAGGTTGCGCAGTGAACGCGACGCTGCTTCCTCATGAAAGTACCTTCACCGACACGGCGATGGACGATGACGACGCGGGCATTGCCACGGGTTACTTTGCAGCTCATGCCACGTTCGGGGCGCACGTCTTCCAGAGCTGGGGGGGCACGGACATCTTCATAACGAAGGTGCGCTTGTAACGCATTCATCCAGCATCCTCCGCCGAGTACAGTATGCACTCCAGCCGATGCCCCTGGTGGTGCGTGTACATGATGTCCGGTTGGCAGGTCCGGTGCGCGTCCTGCTCTTGCCTGTGAGTTTCTCGTGAGCACTGGGGTACGCCAAGCACGGGCGCATGCGGGAAGACAGAAAAAACGCAGTGCCAAGCCAGGCGGATATACGAATACTGGAAAGCATGAAATGGAGTGCCGCCTACACATAGAAGGAACTATCGCAACAAGTAATACAGCAGTACATCTGATAGAGTCAGCAAGCGCGCTCTGCACTTGGGCGGCTTGGACATACCGCAACACAGCCGACGCGCGCCTTTTCAAGACAGGATATCACTATTGCATGATGGTATATCTGTTCCAATCCCGGAATGCTGTCAAGGGAAATGAGGTGCCATGGTCTGGGAAAGCCTCATTGCCCAGCACCGAGCACGCTGTAGTCGGTTCCGTTGTTTATGCGAGTTAGCATAAGGCCGGGGGGAGGGAAGGGGCAGACGGATGCCAATGGCACTTTATCGTGGGCCATCCAGGCGGGAGGCACCTCCGATGACTATGCCTCCAGCGTGTCCGCTGGGAGATCTGGCAGCATTTTCGTTGTCGGCAGCTTCTCGTCGAGCTCGGCCACGTTTGGCACCCACGTGCTGACCAACACGGGTGAGCCTGGCCACTTCGATATGTTCTCTGCAAAGGTGACCAGCCGCCCCTTCTTGCCACCGCGCTATGCGGCTGCCCCCCCTCTACCCCTCCCCATCGGGCGGGCGCGGCTGCTGCATTTCCGCAGTTGCACCGGTGGCAGGCATCGATGCCCACGGGAGCTCCGCGGGGGTTTGCGGCGAGGCCCGCCTGCCCCAGGCATGGTGAGGCGCCGGGGTCGGGCGGGGTTCCGGTGGGTTGCTGGCAGGTGAACGGTCTGGGCACTTTCATGTGGGTCCGGCAGCATAGCTCGGGATGATCGGGGCAGCCCCTTTGTTTCCCGCTCGGGCCGATCTGCAGAGACATACCTACACCACTGCGCTGCTGGAGCTCTGTGCGCGTGCTCTGTAGTCCTCGTGCACGCCCGGCATTTGGGCCGAGCTCGGCTGCCAGGAGGGCCGAAGCTCGCACTTGTGCGCATTCGGAGAGTTCTCACTTGCGCTGGTAGCGCCACTCCTCGCGCGGGAGGCGATGGCATCAGTGTGTGACGCCCTCTTAGGGGAGAAGGGTGCCCGGTCACTCAGTATTGGCATGTAGTGCTGAAAGGACGAAATGGTACATACCGCAGATAACGTAATTAGCGTATTGAATTAGCGCATTAACATGAATGAGCCTTGCTTCTGTTCTACTTCGATGCAACGAGCATCGCACGGTTTTGTGCCCGCAATCAATTTGCTGTGAAACTGCGCCTGGCAACCATGGCCAGCAGATGAGCACGTGTATGTATGTATATCTAGTATAGTCTTGTAATTTGATGGGGCTTTCAATCGGATGGAAGCGGTGCGAAACTGATGTTTAAAGTAATGTCGGCTCCGCGACGTGCGCGCGCGCGCGTGTGTGTATGCTTATCCTTGCGACTCCTTTGGCACCCCGAAGCCACAGGAGACTGCACTATGTACCCACGCCGGGGGTCAAAGGATTCAGCACACACTTCGGGACACTCATCCGGATTCTTCGGAGCTCACTAGTGAAGAATGGGACCCCCGCACGCGTGTGTGTGTGCTTATCTTTGCTGGGGGACTCGTGTTCATACATGGACCCGAATATGAAGTACTGACACCTCGCTGTGAACGGGGTCGGACTGCCGGTCGGAAGTGGTTGTCGGGATGCGGTTGTCCCTGTGGTGCCTTTTTGGCAGGCACTGCCTCTTGGAGAGCATGGTAAAGTTGGCTGCCTTTGATGCAAAGAGAGGCAGAGGGCGGTGATGCCCACGTTCTGTGTCTTTCCTTGATTCTGCGGGGAGCACTGTTGGGCCCGCACTTGTTCTTTTTGCTCACTGAATACGAGCGCTAAGGTGTCCGTGTTTGGTTTTTCTCCCGTCAGACGTCCATGCCAGCAACAGATGTAAAATCTTTTGGGGTTCCCAGAGCGAGTACGGGAGATGACCTTGGTGGAGCGTGCACCGCAGCTGGGAATCCCCTGTTTGGTTTCAAACCTTTAGCTTGCCTGGGATCAAGTATTTATACTCCGACTCGATATTCGGAGTGGAATATTTGCATGACGGACCTGCGGTGCAAAGCTGGAAAGCTACCAGCTACCCCACATTTTTGGCTGTGAGTCGTGTTTGTGGTGGGTTTGCTTTGCGCTTGGTTTGGGATATGTCGAAGTGAATGGTATCTTGCCACAGCCCCGCTCTATTCCTGAATACGTCTCACTCCGCCGGGATGATGATGGGCTGGCTTTTGTTGGCGGATCTCGTGAGCCACTGCGGGACATGCCAGCAGGGTCCGCTCACTCCGTAACCCAGAGACCAACAATTGTTGGGCGATGATCGGTCACATCATATCATCTTTCCATGCTGCTTGCAACCCTTGCATCTGGGTTGGGAATATGTATGAGTTTGTGGTATCTTGTCACGGCCCCGCTTTGCTCTTGATTTGCTTCTCACATCCACGGGGATGATGGTGGGCTGGCTTTTGTTGGCCGATCTCATGCCGTTCAGTGTGAGTGTGAATGGGTTTGCACTTTTTTTTGGTATCAGTACTCATGGAAACCGTACGCACCGAAAAAGCTGCCGTGGTACCCTGCTCGGAGGATCAAACCATTTCACTCACCGCGTGTGTGGCTTATCCTTGGACCGACTCCCTTGGCACACCGTAGCCGCAGAAGACCGGCTGCACTATGATTGTACCCACACTGGGGATCAAAGGATTCAGCCACAACGTGCGTGTCTATGTGTGTGTATTCATCGACCAACAGGTTCCATTCATAGACTGTGAAGCCACCGGGCGGAGGGCATGCTGGAAGGAATCGCTCACTCCTATACCCGGGATTTGGCATGCAGATAGAGTTGTGTGAAATTGCGCAGTCTCACGTGTTTCGCAGTGATTGGTGCACATGCATACATGCATCCATCCATGATGCTTTGCATTTGTTTAGAGACGTACGTGTCAATGGTATCTTGGCGCAGCCCCGCCCTATTCACGATCAAGCAGTGTCAAGAGTTGTATCCAGGTATATTGCGCGTGTGGTGGCTCTCTCCCGTTCTCTTCCCATCAGTCTCTCCCCTGGCTCTCTCCCCCTTTTGCCTGAATGATGCTCCCGACTATTATAATTTCTCTGTGCAGCTCGCACGAGTGAGGCGCGAAACGTTCCCCGGGTCGGGTATGATTCTGTCTGTCATTGAGTACAGCTGTAAAGGTCCTGAATGCTTCTCACTCCACTGGGATGATGGTGGGCTAGCTTTTGTCGGCGGATCTCGTGCCGTTCAGTGTATGCTTATCCTTGGACCGTTGTATTTGGCAACCAAAACCCATCCCACGAGATCGCCGAAGATCGGCTGCACTCTGTACCCACGCCGGGGATCATAGGATTCTACACGCACTTCAGGACCACCTTGCTGGATTCCCCGGAGCTTGCTACAGGCAGGTGGAGAGCGCAACCCCCTAATTTCCCCGAAGCTCGCTACAGGCAGGTG
>LGRX02010383.1:0-27241 GCA_001247695.2 Cymbomonas tetramitiformis | reverse complement strand
GCAGATGGAGAGCGCAACCCCCTAATATCCCCGGAGCTTGCTACAGGCAGGTGGAGAGCGGAACCCCTTTATTTAACCGAAGCTCGCTACAGGCAGGTGGAGAACGGAACTCTCTAATTCCTTGGAGCTCGCTACAGGCAGATGGAGACGCAACCCCCTAATTTCCCCGGAGCTCGCTACAGTCAGGTGGAAGCCCGAACCCTAATTTCCCCGGAGCTTGCTACAGGCAGGTGGAGAGCGGAACCCCCTAATTTAACCGGGCTTACTACAGGCAGGTGGAGCGGAACCCCCAATTTAACCGGGCTCGCTACAGGCAGGTGGAGAGCGGAACCCCTAATTTAACCGGAGCTACGCTACAGGCAGGTGGAGAGCGGAACCCCCTAATTTAACCGGAGCTCGCTACAGGCAGGTGAAACGGAACCTAATTTCCCCGGAGCTCGCTACAGGCAGGTGGAGAGCCCTGATAAGCCCCGATGAGTCACCCAAGCGCCTCGGTGACTGCTCTGCCCGCGCACCGAAGCTGGGGTCCCCCTCTTATCCGCTTGCGGCCTTCGCGCTCCTGGGCCCACGGGCCCGAGAATGCACCGAAGCTGGGGTCCCCCTCTTATCCGCTTGCGGCCTTCGCGCTTCTGGGCCCACGGGCCCGAGAATGCACGCGGGGTTTTCCCCATGTTCTGCTTGGAAGGCGGCAATGCAGAATGTGCAGTGCTGCGCTGGAAGAGCTCCCATATGCGCCACGTCACCGGCTTGTTCGGCCAGGATGCGCGTGTGGTATCTGATCGTGGCTCCGCCCGGCTGCTGCGTGCTTCTCTCGTCCGCCGAGGCTACAGTGCTTGCTTCGGTCGGCGTGCCTTGTGCTAATAGATGCTTGTGTCGAAGCTTTGGCTTGCCATCGCACCGTTGCCTTGCTGTGAAGCTCCGCGAGGCTGGCCAGACCTCAAGCGTATCTCGTCAGCGTCCTTTTGCGGAGACATGGCACATCGCATAGTTTGTTCGGCAAGCTCTTTTGCTTCTGAGCACCTTCCACGTCATCATCGTCACCTATGACTATCTCCATCGCCGTCATGGTCAATAGCAGTGATATTGTGGGTAGCAGCGGGGATCATCAGTCGCGGGGTGGCGGCCCTCTAAGTCAATGTGGATGGTGTGACGTGACGCTTGCAAGACCGACAGTGTCCACTATGCCGCAGGACTCAAACACTCAAACGCGCGCGCGCATGCGGATTGCGCTGACTCAAACGCGCGCGCGCATGCGGATTGCGCTGACTCTTTCTGATGCCTTCCGATACCCTGTTGATGGAGGGCTGTCCCTGTTCAAGAATGCCTAAAGATATTATCCCGCACCCCCGCCCACCCATCCAGAGCAGAGAATGAAACAGGTTAGAACGACTTTCACACTTCTTTTCATTTTGGAAGCAGGGGATTTTGGATCAAGCAGCGGGGACTCCTCGCTTGGGGACCAGCAGTGCAATCTCAAGCATATCACTATCAGGAGGCACTCGAACTGCTCTGCTTGCTGATGCACAGCTGCAGTCGGTGCCACATGCGTTGTTGCTTACTCGTGCATTTGCCGCAAGCAAGAGTGGAAGGCGCTGGAACGCAAGTCGCTGGAGGGGGCTCGCGGAGGTGAGGGCTCGGCCTACCAGCAGGTACATACCGTGGGGTGGCGGGGTGCGGAAGCGCAGGTGAGCCGCGCTGGAGAGATTCTGGCGGCAGCGCTCATCCACGCCGGGCCCGCGCACATGTCTGCTGTCAATATCATAACAAGTAGTTTCGGAAGGGTGTCCGCCTTGGGCCGATATTCTGCCACCGCGCCCATCAAGCCCGGAGGAATGAGCTCCTCCGTTCCATCATCCACTGACGATGTCCCCAGCGAGAACACAACGGAGGCGGACACTTCATTTTACTACATGGACCTGTATGAGACACCAGGTGCCGACCCCGCCCTCTTTCTCTTCACGCAAGGCTCTGTGACTCCCTGAGATCAAGCATCCATGTATCATAGCCCAATGAGGATCGCGGGCGCCTGCGAGATCCTGGGCAATCAGATCGGACTCGCCAGGTCACGTTGTCGAGAGTCGTGAAGTGAAAGTATGGCGGTCTGCTACGAGACGGTACTTTCTCAGGATGCAATTGTGCAGCACCTACCTTTTCCACAAAGCGAGGTACCTTGCGTGGGGTGTTTGCCTGTGGGAGCGGTATCCTGTGGGTGAAGAAATGTACTTTGTTTCGGAGGGCGGAGCTGCAGATTTCGGTACCGGCATGTGCGAGGTGACATTGCTGGCTCCAGCACCCTCGACCCCACCCCGCCCCCCGCCGCCCCCGCCTCCGCCTGGCACGGTCACGGTGAGCGTCGTGTCGTCCAGCATCGCATTCTCCGACCTGGACTTGGCCAGCTTTTCAAATTCCACCTGGGCCGCCTCGTTCAATACCTCGTTCAAAGCGCAGATGGCGGCCTCTGCCGGTGTGAGCTCCAGCGCCGTCACCATCACGAGCATCGCTTCCTCCAGCGTCTCCGTGGCCTCCAGTGTCGAGATCCCAGTCTCAGCCGTGGGGGTGTCTGCTGAGCAGTTTGAGTCGACGCTGGCAAGTGACACGGGGTCCATATTCACGAGCTCGGATTTCAGCTCCTACGGGAGTGCGACTGCCAGCGGAGTAGTCACCACCACAGCGGCTGTTGTATACTCCCGCCACCGTCCCCTCCCCCGTGCCATGTCCACCTAGTCCGCCCCCCTCCAAGTCCCCCGCCACCAACCATAAGCCTCACAGGGGAGCGGGGCGCCGTCACGATCACGTGGACTGGGCTTGCCACTACCACCTGCTTCACCGTCGAGGGACTGAGCAGCAACATCACCTCCCTCCGCCTGGCATCTAACAGCGTCCCTGCAGGGTCACTCTCGCTCGAGTGGAACTTCAGCGCAGCCACCATGTGCGTTGATGGCGCCTGCTCCGTCACAATGTGCGGCTTCTCCGTGGGGACCACTACGCTGACTGGCACAGCGGCGTATACTACCGCGAGTGGTATTCCGATCTCACATATCAACGGGACGATCATCGTTTCCACGTCCCCTCCAACCACCGCTTCTCCAAGCAAAAACCCCACCTTTGCACCCTCCATTTCACCCACCTCGGGTCCAAGTGCATCCCCCACCTCCCTGCCCACAGCCTCCCCTACTGCCTCCCCCAGCTCTGCATCTCCCACCCAATCGCCGACTCAATCCCCGGCCACCTCGCTCCCCACGACACGGGCACCCTCCTCTGCATCTCCCACCCAGCTCGACTCAATCCCCGGCCACATCGCTCCCCACGACACGGGCACCCTCCTCTGCATCTCCCACCCAATCGCCGGCTCAATCCCGGCCACGTCGCTCCCACGACACCGGGCACCCATCTCTGCATCGCCGACCCAATCGCCGACTCAATCTCCGGCCACGTCGTCTCCCGACACGGACACCCTCCTCTGCATCTCCGACCCAATCGCCGACTCAATCCCGGCCACATTGTCTCCGGCGACACGAGCACCCACCTCTGCATCTCCGACCCAATCGCCGACTCAATCTCCGGCCACGTCGCTCCCCACGACACAGGCACCCTCCTCTCATCGCCGACCCAATCGCCAACTCAATCTCCGACCACATCGCCTCCCCCGACACAGGCACCCTCCTCCATCTCCGCAATCGCCGACTCAATCCCGGCCACGTCGTCTCCCCACGACACGGGCACCCTCTTCTCATCGCCGACCCAATCGCCGACTCAATCCCCGGCCACGTCGCCTCCCACGACACGGGCACCCTCTTCTGCATCTCCGACCCAATCGCCGACTCAATCTCCGGCCACGTCGTCTCCCACGACACGGGCACCCACCTCTGCATCGCCGACGCAATCGCCGACTCAATCCCGGCCACGTCGCCTCCCACGACCACGGGCACCCACCTCTGCATCGCCGACCCAATCTCGCCGACTCAATCTCCGGCCCACGTCGTCTCCCACGACACGGGCACCCACCTCTGCATCTCGACCCAATCGCCACTCAATCTCCGGCCCGCGTCGTTTCCCGACCACGGGCACCCACCTCTGCATCTCCGGCCTTGTCGCCGACTCAACCCCCGACCACCTCGCCTCCGACGGCACGGGCACCCACCTCTGCATCTCCGACGCAATCGCCGACTCAATCCCCGGCCACATCGCCTCCCACAACAACACCAACAGCAACGCCCACACAATACCCAACAACCGCAATTCCAACCTCTGCTACTCCCACCACATTATTCCCGACGGCATCTCCCACCTTGCCGCCGTCATTGGCTCCAACAAGTGCTCCCTCCTCGGCGCCCCCCACAACCACAACCCCTTCTGCAGCCCCCACTGACTCGCCCATCACAAAAGCGCCCACGACGTCTTCACCCTCTATGTCCCCCACACCGGCTCCAACAGCATCTCCAACGACAACCATTCCTACCACCTTTCCCACCATACCCCCGACGGTTTCTCCCACCACCCTCGCACCTACCGCATACCCAACCAGCTCCCCCACTAGTACGCCTACCGAAGCTCCGAGCACATTCTCTCCGTCAGCTCCACCCACAACCTCATCTCCAAGTGGGCCGCCACCTACCCACGTCCCATCCACGGCCACTCCATCCTCTTCACCGATCACCGTCCCTCCCACTACCACACATCCAACCTGGGGCCCAATCACTGCTTCCCCCACAAGCAACCCAACAGCGCCTCCGAGCTCGACTTCACCAACAGAAACACCCACTTCGACGCCTTCAACGTTGGTGCCAACCGCAGCTCCCGCCACAGCATCCCCAACCACCCTCACACCTTCCACGCAGCCCACTGTAGTCCCCACCCTATCGCCGCTCTCCCACACACCAACTGCAAGCCCGACCACCAAAAGTCCCACGATTACACCAAGCTACTCACCGACCCAGTATCCTCACCACCCCCGCCCCGCCCCCGCTGCCCCCGCCTCCGCCTGGCACGGTCACGGTGAGCGTCGTGTCGTCCAGCATCGCGTTCTCCGACCTGGACTTGGCCAGCTTTTCAAATTCCACCTGGGCCGCCTCGTTCAATACCTCGTTCAAAGCGCAGATGGCGGCCTCTGCCGGTGTGAGCTCCAGCGCCGTCACCATCACGAGCATCGCTTCCTCCAGCGTCTCCGTGGCCTCCAGTGTCGAGATCCCAGTCTCAGCCGTGGGGGTGTCTGCTGAGCAGTTTGAGTCGACGCTGGCAAGTGACACGGGGTCCATATTCACGAGCTCGGATTTCAGCTCCTACGGGAGTGCGACTGCCAGCGGAGTAGTCACCACCACAGCGGCTGTTGTATACTCCCCGCCCGTCCCCTCCCCCCGTGCCATGTCCACCCCCACCTCCAAAGCCACCACCTGCTCCATCTCTTTCACCCCACCTCCATCCCCTTCCACCCCCACCTCCGTCCCCGTCCCCCCACCTCCATCGCCTTCACCCCCCACCTCCGTCCCCCTCCCCCCACCTCCATCACCTTTACCCCCACCTCCGTCCCCCTCCCCCCACCTCCGTCACCCTCACCCCCACCTCCGTCCCCCTTCCCCCCCACCTCCGTCCCCCTCACCCCCACCTCCATCACCTTCGCCACCACCTCCAAGTCCACCTCACCCCCACCTCCGTCCCCCTCACCCCCCACCTCCGTCCCCCTTCCCCCCACCTCCGTCCCCCTCACCCCCACCTCCATCACCTTCGCCACCACCTCCGTCCACCTCACCCCCACCTCCATCACCTTCGCCACCACCTCCATTTCCCTCACCCCCACCTCCGAACCCCTCACCCCCACCTCCGTCCCCCTCACCCCCACCTCCATCACCTTCGCCACTACCTTTGTCCCCCTCTACATCACTCTCTTTGACAGCAGCGCCATCACTAACCCCTGCTGCTTCAGCTCTCTTGCCTCCAGACTCCGGTCCAGCAGCTGATTCCGAGCCCTCGTCACAGGCTGCCACGTTGCCAGAAAATGTTTCTATAACAACTGACTCGTGCAGCAGTGCCCCATGCTTTGCTGACGTGCAGTGCACCGACGTGCCGGCTCCCGGCGCCGGCTACCTCTGTGACGGCTGTCCTGAGGGCTACACAGGGGATGGCATCACCTGCAACGACACGGACGGCTGCAGCAGTGTCCCATGCTTTGCTGATGTGCAGTGCACCGACGTGCCGGCTCCCGGCGCCGGCTACCTCTGTGACGGCTGTCCTGAAGGCTACACAGGGGATGGCATCACCTGCGAGACTGACCACTGCGCTGCAAACAACGGCGGCTGTGATATCTTGACAACGTGCACTTCGACACCTGGTGGCGGTGTGGTGTGCAGCAGCTGCCCTCAGGTCTGGAAGCTCCTCACATGACTGTTCCCCTTAGCTTTCTGCATTGTTCATTTGCATCTGGACGATGACTCAGCGCGTTTGTGTCTGATGTTCTATGGTTCTCAATCGCCCCTCACCGTGTGCACTGTTTCATGTCCATAGAATAGTACCCCTATGGCCTCGACTCGCTTTCCTTGGATATGGCCCTTCTATAAACATGCCAGGGTTTCGTACAGCAGAATGTGAATGACTACTGACACCTCAGTTCGAGTAGGTAGTGCCGACGTGCTTGGGGTTTTGCCACGTGTTGTACGAGATAGATGCGGCATGCCCCTTGCCTCCTTGGTAGAAAAAAACACTTGCCAACGTCATGTGCCAGAAGTGGTATGCTCTGCTGGCAGTGGGGTGTGGCAGCTCAGAAAAATCAGCGCAGTTAATGATTGCGACTGCAAAACCATTTGCATTGTAGTTTTAATCGTGATGTCGCTCCCGATCGTTGAAGTATGTTTAGGCTTAGTACACAATTCAACTGCTCCGTCCCCATATCGGGAGCTCCTTTAGCTGCTGCATACCTGCCACCTATTCACATAGCACTGCAAGGGTGAAGGTTGGGAGAACGGAAAAAAGAACAGAGCAGAGACGGTGGCGGACACCTAGGGGCTCCAAGGAAAACAGCTGCCATTTTTTAGAAGTTGGAAAGGTGGACCTGGCAAGCACGGTGAATGCAAGATAATTTGCATTTCAAAAACTGAGTCACAATTTGGATGGTGAGGCAGTCCCAGTGATGGACCGATCCGGTAGAAATGCGCAGATGCTCATTTGCCATTTGACGATTCTCACTTTTGGATGCCTTAAATTTCACTGTAGCTCCCAGACGGACGGTGTTCTCCCTGAACTCCCAATATTGTCATCTTGGCAACACAAGTGTGCAACGCACTCACAATATCGACGATGGGTGATCAGATATACAGTACGCATACATTTGCACAACGTTGAATATAGATGAAAATATAGCCGTGGATGCAGATGCCGAAGTACACGCGCGCGCATGCGCCACACAGATGCACACACGCACACATAGTGCAGCCGGTCTTCTGCGGCTACGGTGTGCCAAAGGAGTCGGTCCAAGGATAAGCCACACACGCACAAACACAAAATGTCGATGGACGCCACTCGGCAGGCGTGGCAATGGCACATTATGAGAGGGGCACCCTGAGACGTGGCGGGACTGGGGGCGTCCTTCCCATATGCATCTCCTGCGGGCCTCGCAAGGCCACCACTCAGGCTCTCGGATTTGTAAGGGAGTCTGGGCGAGCCGGAACTTCACGGGACTTACGAGGGCGCACCTGGCTAGTACTTCCAGCAATGCGGATTGGTGAATGTCGGTTAACTGCCAACGGTGTGTGGAATGGTTTGATCATATATCTTGGCTTTGATTAGGAGTATCCACGCGCAGCTCCCATGAATCTTATCGGACCTCCCAACACCCGCAATCTAGTCAGGCGCATTGGGGTATCAATATCCGGGTGACTTGCCGTGCAGGGCTACTCAGGGGATGGGTCCCACTGCGAGGACTCGGACGAGTGCTCCGTGAACAATGGAGACTGCGACTACCGCACCACCTGCAGCAACACAAAGGTCTAACCCCCTCCCACACGATCGTCCTCAGCGCTCTCCCGGCAGCTGACCTGCAGGCAGCCACCCCCCAATGAGCGCATGTATCTGTGCGGAATTGTGGACCCTGCGGCCTACGAGCGCCGAGCGCACGAGCTCGAGCAGGCACGCCACCCCTTGAAGGGGCGTGCGGGGTCGAAGCAGGGAACACGTGGGTGCGCCCTACATGACAACGACGCGGGCTCTTCCGTTATCTTCACTCGAATGTCGGATTGCAAACCGCGCGTGTAGCGCTTTGGAAACGGTGGATGAGCAGAGTGGTGCGGAGAGGGGGCGGGGAACGACTTGCGTGCAGGGTGGATATGAATGCGGGGCGTGCCCGAGCGGCTATCTGGGCAGCGGCGCCACTGGCTGCATCCTCAGCACCACTTGCGAGGTGGACAACGGCGGCTGCCACGACACCGTCACGTGCTCGGAAGGCAATGACGGCGAGGTGGTGTGCGGGGACTGTGGAGAGGGGTACACCGGCACCGGTGCCACTGGCTGCATGGACGAGGACGGGTGCGCAGAGATGCAGTGCTACGAGGACGTGCACTGTGAGGACGTGCGCGCCCCTGGCACAGGGGCGACATGCGGGGAGTGCCCCGCCGGGATGATCGGCGACGGCGTACTCTGCGAGGAAAACCCCTGCTGGAGCTTCAACGGCGGATGCGACCTCCAGGTGGTGTGCGCCGCGGACCCTGAGGCGCCCATGGGCAGGGTGTGCGGCGGCTGCCCGGCTGGGTACTCGGACGTGTACGGGGATGGCACCGAGTGCCTGCAGACGGACGGGTGCACTCCGAGCCCGTGCTATCCCGGAGTTCTCTGTACGGACATCCCGGCGCCTGGAGACGGTGCCTCTTGCGGAGAGTGCCCGCAGGGGTGGACAGGTGCGCCGCCCACCACCACCACATGAGCGTGGCCAACTCACTGCGCCCTGCTTGCTCATTTATCCTCACCGGCCAGGAGGTAGGGCGAAGCTAGCCGCAGAGATCATCATGCAAAATCCACGGCGCGTGGGGATCGTCTCGGGTGATCCCACGGGGCGCTGCTCGCAGGTGACGGCGCGGTGTGTGCTGACGTGGACGAGTGCGCCTCGGGCGACGCTGCCGCTTGCGACTCACTGACGGCCTGCGTGAACACGCTCGGCAAGTACGAGTGCACCGCCTGCCCGGAGGGGTACAAGGGCAGCGGGCTCGTGGGTTGTGTGCCGAGCACCGATTGCGCAGACAACAACGGCGGCTGCGACCTCCTTGCCGCCTGCACCCAGGACGGTGGTCTGACGGTGTGCGGCGCGTGCCCGGAGGGGTACTCCGGCTCTGGGGACACCGGGTGCCTCGACTCCGACGGCTGCGCGGACGCTCCATGCTTCCAGGATTCGTACGGCAGCGCCGCGCAGTGCTATGACGTGGCCGCCCCGGGCGAGGGCCACACGTGTGGGGAGTGTCCCGAGGGCTACGTGGGCAACGGCACGGTGTGCGAGGCGTGCGCCATGACCGTGGAGATTGTGGACTCCTCGGTGGTGGATGGGGTGGTATTCTCCAGCCAGGAGGTGCAGATCGTCGGCAAGGTCCGCCTGGCCTTCCCCTGCGCCGCCGAGGGCACGCGGCGCCAGGGGCATGCGGCGCCAGGGGCATGTGGCGCCAGGGGCGTGGCTCTTCTTCAAGTATCCACTGATGAGGGCCGCTAGAGTAGAGTAGGCGTGCCCACTATAGTGTGCGCTCGCCTGTCTGCAGTCAAGACCCGCACAGAGCGCTGCGACGATGATTGTGTGAAATGGTGGCCGAGGTACAAATCATACTGTTTACCCATCCAGCATGCACCCAGCAAACGGCAGAGATCTGCGACGGCGGAGCGTCGAGATCAAGCCGGGGATAGGAAATTGAAATTGCGCACGTGCAGTCGTTGTCACCTGAGACTGAGCGTGCGGCGCGTCGAGAGCTTACCTGGCGGTGCTACGGAGTGAAAGTGCCCCCGACCACACGGCTCAGTCCCGCAAAAGCATCCGCGTTTCGGTGTGGAAAAGTAATAATGATTACGGAGTGCTGCAGGGGAGGACGCGCAGGAGTCGATCAAGGGGCCGGGTGACGGTGGGTCGGGGTTGAGGTGTGGGGAGCATTGCAGATCGGGGAGGTGCCGGCAGAGTGCACGAACACGGGCGGGCTGGAGTTTGAGTGGGTCGGCAGCAACTCGGCGAGCGAGACGCTGCAGCTCACGGCGGGCACGAACCGCGCGCACACCCTCACGCTGCGGCTGCCTGCAGGCTCGCTGGCGGCGCGCACCTCCTACACCGTGGAGCTGACGGCACGCATGGCGGATGCGGGCCACGTCCGTGCATCGACCCACCTTGCCCTTTACGTGGACGAGGAGCCCCTGCAGGCGCTCGTACGTGGCGGCGGGGCCAGCATCGGCGAGGAGAATCTGCTGGTGCTGGATGCCAGCGTGTCCCACGACCCAGCGAGCGACCCAGCCCCCTTCGTCTTCGACTGGCAATGCACGCTGAGCAGTGGCGACCGCTGCCGCCAGCTCGACGGAACCTTACTGCCTTCCACGCTCGCAGAGCCCTCCCTGGAGGTCTACCTGCAGGTACGGGGGGTTGCCCGGGCTCTCGCGCCTCCGCTCGGGCTGCTCCGCTGAAACCAACTTCGCGGACACCTCGTCCTATGTTCCTCCCCTCTCCGAGGACCTGCAGGTGAGGGGGTTGACAAGTGCGCACATGTGCCTGGCAAGGGGCTTCGGGATGGCTGCCAACTTTGAAAGTAGACTGATGGCTGCCTAGTTCGAGCTGAGTGGAATGGCTTCTAACCGTCGAGGCGCAACCGTCCGGAACTGCTCCGTTCAGTTCAAGTTCTATTGTCAACATACATGCGTGTCAAGCAAATCGAAGCATGGCAGGCCAGTGACGGTCACGGGGGGCGCATCGTGTCTGGAGCATAGCTGCCATTCAGTGCCTGGTGACTTCTACAGTAATGACCGGCCTTTAAGAATGTCGCAAATTAGCTGTCGGTGCCAACATTCTTAGCGTCATTTCCATACTTGAGTACATAACATCCATAAATAAACACATTACACAATGATTATATTTTGCGCGAAATCCGTACCGATATTCTTATGATGAGTTATTCTTAGAGGCCGGTCATTACTGTAGAAGATGCCTCTACTACAGCTGCAGCGGTGATTGAGTCTGCAGCCTAGGAAGTCTGCAATCTTGAGAGTGTGCACTTGCGGTCAAGAGGCGTGTTCGTCAGCGATGATACAAACGTCCATATTTCTATATCTCATATTTTTATTTTGGCCCTCGTCTGGTGCTGCGTGTTGGGGCTATACTGTTTTGAATCTCTCTCTCTCTCTCTCTTAAGATGGTCCTTTAATCTGATCCAAACTGTGGGTGCTATGTAGAATCTTTTAGGGACGGGGGTACAGTCAGCCTCTGCACAAATGAAAACTCCATGGCATGCTACCTGCGAGTGTTCGCTGCGCCGACCTGCATCATAGCACACGCCATAAAAGGTGCGGGCGCAAAAGAAGTGGGAGTCCCAAAAGGGATCGAGGTCATACTATTCTTTGCCCTACATGGAAGAATCCTAAAACCGAGATGTCCTTTCAGAAAAGTGCATGCTTCACTCCTGCGCCGGGGGTGCAGCATCGTCTATATCAGCTCCATCGCAGCCGTCCATCACAGGGCCGCGATGACCATTCATCATGCGGGCGAGCGCGCGGGATGGGGCCTCGGCCGTATGCAGGGCGAGGAAGCCGGTCGGGAGCACACCTTCAAGCTCACAGCCAGCAAGGGGGCGCGGTCCTCCGTGGCGTACACCACAGTCGTCGTGACCAAGGGCGCCCCGCCGGTGCCCGTGATCACCCCCCTGGCAGGGAAGCTGGACGCGGGCAACAAGCTGACGCTGCAGGGCAGCGTCTCCACCGGGCCTTCCGAGTCCCCAGCAAGCAACCGCAGCAGCTCTGGCGCGTCGGGGGAGGTGCGTCTCTTGTGGTCCGTGGAGGCGGTGGAGGGCACCGGCGCCGCAGAGGTGGATCTGAACAGTGAGGAAGTGCGTGCCTCCGCCACCCGAGGGGGAGCCACACTGGTGCTGCACCCAGGGGTGCTCTCTGAGGGCGGGCGTTATTCATTCCGCCTCGATGCGGAGCGGCAAGGAGATTCCACCGGGAGCGCCCGCCTGGAAGTGGACGTCAACAGCCCTCCCCGGACGGGCCGCCTGGAGGTGAGCCCGGCAGAGGGCGCGGCGCTGCAGACGATCTTCACCCTCAACGCGAGTGGCTGGGTGGACGAAGACCTTCCTCTGGCAGCTGCCTTCAGCTATCGAGTGATTGGCGGGAACACAAGCGCGGAGAGGGTGTCCCTCAGCAGCGTCTCCCCGCAGCTGGTGACGCCCGGCAACCTCTGTTTCATGAGAGCACCGAGAACACATGCCTGCTCTTCGGTAAGGGGGGCGGGGGGGAAGGGGCGTTACTTGTCATGCAACATGAGCCTCGATGACACTGGGTGCATGGTGTCTGACCACTGGGCGACAAACCGCAGCCGGTTGGGCGCGAGCTCGAAACTCTCTGCTGCGTTCGCTAGTGTGTCGTGGGCTCCCTAGCATGGAATGCTCACTGGGTGCGATTGAAAGGAACGCACAGGTTCATCGTGTGGTTGGTAGACCCAGTGAAAGTATGTATGTGTGGCGTGACCGCCTTGCAGGTGGTTGAGATGACGCTGCCAGAGGGCGGGCTGGAGGAGCATGGGTCGTTGGTAGAGGTATCGGTGCGGGTGGAGGACCGGTACGGCTGCGCGGCGGCCCTCGAGGCGCGCAACATCACCGTGCGGGCGCCCACCTTCGACGACGAGGACGCCAAGCTGGATTACGTGGACGGAGTGGTGGGCGAGAGCGAGGCGCTGCTTGTCAACGGGCGCGCCGCGGAGGCCGTCAACTCTGTCACCGGCTCCGCCTCGCTCCTCTCCACCAGCGGTGAGGACTTTCTTCTCCTTGAGGGTAGAGGCGCTTTATGGCTGCGGTGATGCCGCGCGTGCATCTCCATTGGGGTCGACCAGGAGCGTGGATGCGGGGGTGGGCATGTGCGTATTGACCGTGTAGGTCTCTGTATGGTCAGCTTTCTTGCTTCGCAGACTGGTTTGAGAGTTTCAGAGGCTGTGATGTGTGACCACTGACCGTGGGCCCGGGCCGACCATTTGTGCCCTGCACGGTAGCTCTGCCACAGAAGCTCGTCATCTGTTGATAGCGATGGCTGACGGGAACGCAAGCTGATTGCCCGCAGAGTCCGCCCGAAGCGACGATTTGGAGGAAGGGAGCAGAGCCGTGCAGCGCAGTGGCTCCACCGCGGCGTTCCAACAGGTGAGGGCGGGAGCCACTGCTCTTAGCCCCCCCTGCTGCATGAGGGCGGCCTTGAAATCACGCGGAGCTCCTGATGGCTCACCCACACTTCTGCACAAGAAAGTTTAAATCATCCATACACCAGAATTCAGAAACTGGCACCGTTTGGCAGATGTGGCTCTCAGGTTCACCGCTTATTTTTGTGTGCACCGCTTCATTCGTGTTGGCGCTCCTCCAAATCCCATCCCTGCCGCGCCACAGCCTTGCCAGCGCATGCCACCGGCGGGACAGCGAACAGACGCGCGGGTCAGTGGCGGTTGCATTTGGGCAGAGTGAGATGAAGCATGCCGAGGCCGACCTGCCATCGAACGCGACCTTGCAGAGGCAACGACAACGGGAGTCGATGATGGCGGTGACGGTTGCGGCGCACGGAATGCTGACGCCCTCCCCAACGGTGCAGTCGTGGGTGGCCGGGGTGGTGCAAGCGCTGGTGGCCTGCCCCGTGGAGGAGACCTCGTCCGCCATGCGGCAGCAGGTCATGCCCCCCGTTTTGTATGCCATCATGATGTGAACGCTCTGAGCCGCAACTCATCTCAGGCCGAGGGGCATCGCAGATGATGCCGGTACCTGCGCACCTGCGCGTTACGTGTGCAGGTACCGCGGTGCCTGCACACCTGAGACGCGTGGCGTGTATGAGAGCCCTCGCACGCTCCTCACATCTCCATGTCGGCGATATGTTGTCACGGCCCTGCCCTGTTTCTGCGTACTCCCTTCCTTCACTGGGATGATGGTAGGTTGGCTTTTGTTGGCGGACCTGGTATCTTGTCACGCACGACCCTGCCCTGTCCGTTGTGTGCTAAGCGTGCGATAAAGCGCCTCTTGCGCTTCCACCACCTTCGTTTTGAACTGCCAGCTGCAAGAAGATGCCCCAAACCCTACAAACCTATCGCGCGATTGAATTATTTCCAGACGCTATTTGGTTATCCGCCCACCTTGGACCTACTAATGCTAAGGATGGACGTACTCGCCTAGGGCTTTCTTACATTTGCTTGTGTGTATCTGCTGCGCGGCCCTTTGCACTAAACAAGCCACCCACCAGTTGGCACACCCACGTATACGATAGCACCGCTGATCCCCTCGCACCCATCTCCCTGCTACCGCTTCATTCTGTACACCAGGTGCTCGACCTCTACCAGAGCTTGGTGGAGATGGCGATGACGGAGGGCAGTGGTGCAAGCATGACCGTGGATCTTGCTCAGCAGATCCTCGAAGGGCTGAGCAGCATCATTCTCGGGCTGGAAATGGACGGCGCCACGGCGAGCTCCTTCGTGGTGCTGCAGGGAGTCGCAGACGCTCTCCTCCTGCAGCTGTCCGCCGGAGAGCAGCCGGCCGAGGCCGCCTCCGAGCAACTGCAGCTGCGCGTGCAGCGTGACAGCCTGGCAGCGGTGGGCGGCACCTCGGACAGGTGGGTCCTTTCGCCAGCTGATGACGCCCGGCCCCCGTGTGTGCGCAGCACATACTAACCAACAGGAGCAAGCGTCGGCCACGGGGCCCGCTACGCGTATGCACACCTTGACGAAGTTTCGATACTTGCATCTTCGGGGGCGCTCATATGCCGAGTCTATTCCGACCGCCGCCGGCAATGCCTTTGTGCCGGCAATGTGACATGAATGTGTCCATCATGGGCTGTCAGACCTGCCGAGTGGAATGTTGGTGCTGGCGCTCAGCTACTGTTAGGCAACTCCTGCTGTCGCACGCTCTCTGCAAAATCAAGTCTGCAAAGACATCCGTCCACGCATATCCTATGGCGACAGACAGGTCGCCCCCAGCCTGGCGTGACAAACAGGGCTCTTCGGGTACTACTCTCCTGATCGCAGGCGGGCCAGATGCATTACTTTGAGGCATGCTCCGGGGCGGATGGGTGGCCCTATACATGTGCGCGGGGAGACGTGCAGGCTTCTGGAGTCGCTGGTCACCACGCCGGGAGATGCTCCTACCACTCTGTTGCTGCCAGCTGCACTGCACCAGAGTCTGCAGACGCAGGCCGGTGAGGAGGTCGCCACACGCCTGCTCGTCAGCAGGCCTGACCCCCACAGCAATAGATCGGATCTGGCCAGCTGGCAGACTAATAGCACCGTGTGTGACGATGCGTGGTGCCACCGTGTTGCCTCTGCCGTCACCTCGGTCGCCCTCCTGCACGCCAACGGCACGGAGGTGGCCGTCACAGATCTGGAGGATCCCATTCGACTGAATCTGACGGTGGCCGGTACTCTGGAGCATGGACAGAATGGTGCAAACAGCAGTAGCACAACGGCCGTCAATACTCCCCTCCGCTGCGCCTTCTGGGACGCGAATGAGATGCATTATTCGTCGTATGGCTGTGTCAATTTGCCCAATCCAGCGCCTCGCAACGCCACTTTGTACTGGCGGAATCAGTCGGCATGGGGCAAACCGGATGCCGACGTGGAAAACTCGACCTGGCTCTTCGCACACAGCCAGTACTGGGGGATACAGCACCCCTGGCTGCTCGACGGCTGTGATCAGAGGGACACGCCAACAGAGGATCTGATGGCCTCCAATGGCGCTGCGGACCACACATCAGAGACAAGCACGGATACCAGCGCTGCATGTGCAGTGCTTTCCTCCAATAACAGCGCCGGCTGCACATGGAGCGAGGTGCTGCAGGGCTTTGTGGGCCCAGGATGCGAGTGGTCGGACGTGCTGGAATGTCGATGCACACATTTGACGGATTTTGTCGTGGATATGCCTAGCAAGGTCGAGCCCGTGATTGTAAGCCATGCGCCGCCACCACCGTTTCCGATTCAGCCGCCGCCGCCTACACCGCCTACACCGCCGCCTACACCGCTGCTGCCGCCGCCTACAACTCCGCATCTCCCATCACCTATTGCACCGCCAACAACAACGGACACCGCAAACAGGGGGCATCAGTTCATCTTGTCTCCTCCTATCACATATCCGCCCCCTGCATCACAGTGATCCCCCTACGACGAGCCCCACAAGCAGTGGAGCTGACGAGGATATCGAACATCTGGTTGATTCCTCCAAGACTGAAAGTGGGGCACAAAACCCCGATGCCCCCATACCCGTGGAGGAGTCAGAACAGTCATCGGATGATGATGCAGAGGAGAACGAGGGAGCGACATCAGAATCGAGTCTTTGGAATGGGCGTGACGCCAGGTCTATGCTGCATAAGTATGCGATGCACGTGAGTGTGATGGCCGTGCTTATTGCACTCTCGTGTATGGTTTTCGTGATGGGCCGTCATCTCCACCGCTCATCTGGAGCCCCGGATCATGCTATATTTGACACTATCTGCGAGGATCTTCAAAGCACTCCGAGCTTTGCCGAACAGTTAAACCGTGCCACGCAGGCCGTCTCTGCACGGACGTTAGAGCACAAATCGGGAATTGATGCAGATTCTCGCGACCGGCTCGTTACAGCGGACATCAACATTGGTGATGACGAACTGAGCGGAAGTGTTGTTCCATCCACAGCTTGTTTGCCGGCTCCCACCATGGGCACCTCCGTTGAGCACAGCCCTCATCCAGAGCCTGGAACCTGCCACCTGCCACGCACCCGTTCAAGGGTGTCCTTACAGGGTGCTCAAGCAAAAGCGAATGCGTCCTCGCCGCAATGTACCCTCCCGAGGTCGTCCGATGCTGATGTGTGCGTCCCGGAGGAGGTCTTCAAGTCTTCTAAGGGTCATTTGAAGGTGCTAGCAGATGCTGCCCAGCACGTCGATGCGGTCGGGATCGAAATGCCTGTGGATATTTGGGGAGGCGCAATGGACTTTGATGGATTCTCAGATATCGAATCGTATGAATCTGAATCCATGGTTTCGGCGGGCGAGACGTACTCCTGGATCAGTGGAGTACAGGAGTTTGACATGGCGGTTGCGAGTCCTCGAGGCGCTTTCGAGGTGTTCAAAGTACGGCAGCCCATGACGATGACCCATCACCACCCAAAACAGCTTCCCCGCCGGACTACACATGGCATCACAAGCACTTCGTACAACGTTGAAGAGCCTGTTATGCAGGCTGAAAGCCTATCACCGGATGAAGAGAAGCCGGGGGAAAATCACAGGTGTTCTGAAAGCCAGAGAGAAGTCGTCGACGGTAGATAGCACAGCGAAGAGCGCATACCTGGCGCACTGAAGCCAAAGCTTGTACACCAATCGTCTGAGTTAGCATATCCACTTTCTGCAGAAACAGTGAAAGCACGAGTCGTGGCAGAGGAACATTCATGACTGGCGATCGTCTCTCATGCTACATCTTGTAATGGTGATAAACCGTAGTTGCTCATCGCAGGATGTCGTTCAGCCTCAGGAATGTATAAATTACTTACGAATACTATAGGAATTGTTGGATTCTTCGGAAGCTTCAAGTCTGATCGCCCTTCGCAATTACCCGCAAAACATAGGTAGTCAGATAGCGAGACATAACGGTGAAGCTTGGGAGGTATGCTCATTGATCGACACGGGATCGGTATACGTGCTGTGAAGGTTAACATTGCTCGCACAATTTGTCCGATTGTCCTATCGAGTGATGCCTGTTAGTCGCGAGAGATCGTATTTACATCGCTTCAAATAATTTCAAATATAGTGAGATACTAATCGCTTTACACGGTCTGCTGAGTAGTGGATTCGATTGATGCTAGTGGTGCCGGCAACCTATGTATGGGGATACTATTGGGGCTAAGTAAAGCCATGTCGATAGCATCAATGTTTACTCGAGCAAGTTTGCACTATCTATGAATATTTGTTACGTGTATACGGTAGTGCTCAAAAGGGCCTCACACTATATTCTTGACGATTGTTCGTGAAGCGGGTCTAAAATATGATCAATCGCGCGCATCATTCGAGTACGATAATAATGCGTGGACTCGCTTAGTTCAGGGTTCCGGGACAACAAGTTGTACATTGTCATAAATTGTACCTACGGACTGTGACATAGCTGCAACGTGCACACGACTGTAATAAGTGCTGGGATGTGCGGTATCACGTCAAACACATGATAGCCTGTTCACGGGATTCCGTACGCTCGTTTAGGAGGTGTGTTGGCGGGGGGGGGGGTTCTTTACTTAAAGATAAAGAGATTCGCTGGCTGGGTATGGTCGAGCTAAGAAGATCCTGCAAACAAGAAATCGGGGGCTTGCTCGTGTGTGCCATCAGGGGTCAGTGGTAAATCTAAGCCGTACAGTTGGCAGATTGTACTTCTGCATAGCGGAGCAGCTCAATGGAAATGGGTACGGGAAGGGACCCCAGAGCCATTGACTGCGTTCTCTGGAGACACCGCGCATAATACCGAATATTCCTGGCAGCATATTATTGTCATACCTTCTGGAGCGCTACGCCGCTGGGAGCGTAAGAGAGGTGGCGGATGGTTTCTGGAAGTCACCACCCGAGCGAAAGAGCCAGTAGCGCCATTTTCATTCCCCATCAGTGGCGTTTGTATTTATGCTACTGACACTGACGAGTATCGCGGAATTCCTTACGCCGGTCGGCCAAAGAGGTCGCCTACGCCTAGTAACGATTGAGATGCAGACGCGGTAGCCTGGAGTAAGGAGAAAATGTCAGACTCTAATGACGCTGATGACACTGGCACTGCTGACATCAAGCATGGCATTGGAAAGGCAAGTCCAGAGCTTGGCAGTATGACACGCCTATCCATTATTGCTCTGAGGATGACGTCAGCGAGTTCGATGACCTGGTAGCTGCGATCCTGATGAACAAGCTAAAGCCCGGGAGCTGAAAAGACAGGGCCTGCAAATGATCATGAATGATCAGGGTGAACCCATATGGGTGCCAAAGGGCACATCCGTCTTCACCTTTTCAGAAGGATTATCAGCGTATCTCTGAGTAAAATTCTGGGGCTGTCTATAGTTGCCTTCGTGCTCGAGGTGTGAGAACCAAATCCGAAAGGTCGACCTGACAAGTCTGGAGACGTCAACAGTGATGACGAAGCAGAATTGGCCCCTCGGAAGAAAAGGGCAAGAGGCAACTAGATAAGCTAGAGGGCAATTCATGTGTCGATTCCCTGATTTGGATTTGTATAGGTGGTAGAGCGTGATCGATGCTAACCTGAAAATGATAGATCCATCAGATATTTGGGAGGCGCGCCCTAGAAGTATAAGACATGGATTGAAGCCCAGTGAAGGCTGCTATAGCTTAAAAGTAGTTACGTTGGAAGAGTTTGTCTCACCCTGTCAAATACTAGTAAACCTTCCTGACATAAAGATATTGCAATTGCCCGATTGAAGCCTTGTTCAACTGTTTATCTAGAACATAGCAAACTTTGTACACTTTAAATATGCCGGAAAACGGACCAGTGCCCCGAGATTGAAGCGTACAACCAGCCTCTGGCCAAGATGAGCTCGGGTCAAGTTTGCCCACAACAAGCTTCATTTAGAGTGATTTGACTTCACCAACGGTCATATTTTCACCTTCCGCCTCGATCGACGCTTCAGCCGTCATGATGCAGATTGCCAACACGGGGCGTTCACCTCCCACGTCTTCTACGTCAACACCTAGACCTTCTGGTGGGCGTCAGCCCAGTCAGCGCAACACGAGAGACTCTGCTGTTGCTGGGGAGCCAACCGGGAAGAGCTCTAAGGGCACCTACAATGCACCTTTACATGGCCAGCCACAGAAGGCAGCGATCGCTGCAGGTGAGCCTGACTTTCACATACCCAAAAAGAGGCCAGCTCTCTCAGCCACTGCAACTGAGTTTAGCAGCCAAGTGACACCTCTGAAATCTAACCGACCTTTGAGACGCCCCCCATGGAAGAAGCGGTCACCGTGCCTAGGAAAATGCCGCCTCCGTCCAATCGCCATGCAGGTATGATATCACCACGGCTGCTGAAAAGTTCCTCAACCGGGTGCAGGGCTGAATATGATGGCGACACCCATGCGTCATAGCAGCGCGAGTACGCCTTCGTCTGGCCGAAGTAGCCCGCCTCGGGCCCGCGACAAGAGTCCTCCCCCACCTCGTCGGAGGAGCCCACCGCGGAGCCGAGACCAGAGTCCATCACCACCTCTGCAGAGGAGCTCATCTTCTGCATCAAGAATGAGCACCCCGCACACCTGGTCGGGGGCGACTGTGATGACATCCCCTCACGGGCAGCTGCCAACGCCATTCCGCATCCCAGCCTGTTCCAACCGGAGCTGCTTCTGTCAGACCAGCGACCTACGCCAGGACGCCTTCCTCAACAGCGCTGCGAGAAATGGAAGAGGCCCCTCAGCGCGATAGCAGCCGCGCAACTCTGGAACCTCATCATCCACCTTAGGCGCATCATCTTCGTCCACCCCTCAGTTCTCACGCTCCGATGTGAGTAACTTGGGGGATGGAACCAATGTGTATTACTTCTCTTCCCCCTTCTTTACGGCCCGCAACCGGGAAATCCACAGGGCCGCTTTTAGTCAATACGGCCAGTCTCCGAAATTTCCCGCCGCAGGCGCAATTGTTTTTTAAGTAAGTTGATATTGCAAAAAATCGCACAATTTTGCATAAATTATGCTATTTTCATATTAAACGTCACGACCCGCGCCCATACATTCCATCGGCCCGCATGCGGCCCGGAGTGGTGAGCTACGGCCCCGGGCCGGCCCGCCACGGTAAGCAATATACCCTGGCGGAAACGCGCCGTCATGGTGTCTGAGAATCCTTCGACTCCGCGCCCTGATCAGGAGGAGGTGGGGGCAGCGGGGAGGACAGATGGCATAGGCCATAGAATCGCTGGCGAACCCCTCTCATTCTCAATGCATCCAGCTACTCCCTCAATGCGCAACGGGGAGATGGGGCAGCGGGGAGGACAGATGGCTCCGGCTTGACAGATGGCTCACGCCACATAATTTATGCATGCCGGTAGCAGAGACCTCTTTGACCTCGCTTACCGATACGGATACGGATCGCAACGTTGTCGGCGACTCTACGGTAAGGTTAACGGTGACACCGGAGTCGGAGACGAACAGCGAGGCAACCTCGCTGACTTCTTCTTTGATTCAGGCGACTACGGAGGGAGGCGGCTACGCGGTTACTGATACGGTCACGGATATGCTCGAGTCCCAAAAGAACTGCCAGCTCAAACCTTTGACTTCCTCACTGACCTCGGCGATTACGGAGCAGCCAGTCAGTACAGTCAGCACTTCCCAGTTGCCCGATCCAATGCAATCGATGGTGCCCGAGCAGCAGAATCCTCAGCCACACCCGGTCACCCTGCTGAGACGATCCATAGGTCTCGCCGCGTACCAGCCGCCTTTCCTTCCAGTCTCTAAACAGTCACCCTCTGATTCGTGATCTTGGGCAGATACCCTCAGCAGAATCCCGGTCCGGGAAATTGATCACAGAGTCATGCCTCAGTGAATCAGCCTTCTAGTCGGGAAGAACGCCGTCAGCGATGGGAGCTACATTAGCAGAGGCGAGCAGATCGTCGAATGGAACAGATCGCTAATACTTCAGCTGCTAGGACGTTTTCCGCGGTATCGATTCCTGTGGTAAATCACCTTACTCAAGACCTCGTGCAAGCCCAGATTATGCAGGAGGTCTCGGAGTACATGCATAAGCTTCATCAGCATGTTCTGCAACACTGTCCCCATACGTTCTCTGGAAACCTGGCTGCAATCGCGCCATTCCTGACACCTGTTGGTGCGAGCGTATCCTGTATATCCTGTACTTTACTAAGCATATAAATAGAAAAATACTTAGCATCAGCATATAAATAGAATTCCGCTAGACGTTAAAGCATGCTGCTAGGGGGAGGGGCAAAGTCCCCCTAGGCTCAAAAGCGAGTTGATAGGGGGAGGGGCGGAGCCCCCCTAGACGTTAAATCAGACGTCCCCTCCTCCCTTCCGGCGCGTTCCCCCCTTCGCGGATTGTAAGCAGCCGATCAAGGACTGGATTTTCTCTTGAGAGCTCCAGTAGGTAATGAACTTCTTCTTGAATTGGTCCCAGGTTTCCAACCAACATGCCACTCCCCAAGACCAAAGGTGCTCGACAGCTGGCCTCGGCAGACGCTTTGGTGCGACGTACGCTGAACCTTCTAAAATGGTTTCGTTCTCGTCACTGGTTTATGGAGAATCCCAAAGGCCGGGAGCCGTTCGGGCTGCGGTACAGATCAGTGACTTGCCCCTTTCCAACTCCCTTGGAGTGTTGTTACTGTGCTGCAGATACAGTACGGAACTGGCTACAAGAAACCCACGTGTATCGTATCTGGACTTCCTCGCCTCCAGCGCAGGGACTCCGGGTCTGTACCGCTGACACCCCTTGCTACGCTATCCAGCGGTACGACCAGCACTATCTTGTGGTCCTCCCAGCAGGGAACGGGCCAGAGCCTGTCAGGGCTCAGTAACAACTGTGTGGCAGCATACCCGGTACCACGACATCTATTGCACGCGCTGTTTGACGGACTTGCCTTCTGAGCGCTGATACGCCTTCCGAGAGTAAGGCTGCGCGTAAGGGGGGAGCGTTGTGCCCGGAGCACGTCATACTGTCATACTATCATACGAGTGATTGGTCATACAGTGAAATCATACTGTGATAGGCGGCTCATAAGATCAATCTACTAGCTGTACCACAAGAACGAATCAGAATATAAATCAGAGATCTGGAATCGACACATGTCGACATGAACTTCGAGCGATCTGGTGCCGTAGGATTAGTCTGATAAGATTATATAACTGAAATCGGACAGTGCAGAATAGAGATTGTGTTAGGAATGAGATCCAGGATGTATAAGTATAGCCTGCCTTGATCTGCTTTACACTAGCTTGTTTGTGTTGAGTTTATTCATTATCAACTTTTGACTTTCAAACAACCAACCTACGTAGTGTAATAGCGGTAATTAGCATCTAATATTATTCAACATCTTGTCGTTAACACCGTCAACCGCGTCCACCTTTACGCTAGGGTTTTTTCCCTTATCCGCGCGCTCGCCTGCAAGAGAGCCGGCGCATCGGATGAGGGAAGCGTTAGCAAAAATAGTAGTTCATATGTGTTGTCTTCCCTATATAAATTGCACAAACTGAACGGTCAACCACACATCTCGCTGTGGGCTGACGCGTTCATTTGGTGGAAGCGGGCGCAATTTCGCCAGGATTTTGAAATCCGCAATAGTTGCGATATAGGTCATCATTCTTTGCGAAACGGGTACCCGCATATTAAGCAGGAATATGCGATGATATTTTATAGCAACATATCACTTACATTAGCCTACAATCTTAGAGATCTTTACTTCGCTGGACGTGGGCACACTGCGGGAGAGAAAGCGTTCCGCCTTAATTTAAAACTGCATATTTAACAAATCAGACTGAAGTAAAATGTTGCAGTGCCGCAATGGAACACGGATGACGGAAGCGACAGACGCGAGAGGTGAATCTGTGAAAGGCAAACCGAAATATTTCTAGCATGCCACACTGCCGTATCACACCATAGGTCTATGTAATCGGTCCGTCTTCGACATGCCATCTTTTTCGCGGGTACGCACGATTAAGTAGAGATATTACTACATTTTCACCGAACGGTTTAGATGAATTAATTTACAGTCCCGAATTTCTCCCGACTAATATCTCACGTAATGTATTCAAGTTGTGAATTGTATTGCGCCACATCGACAACACTTTTCAACACTCGATATCTCCAGCCTCTCATCGCCAGTAATATCCATGAGAGGAATCTATAATCTGAGGGCGTCTTGTACTTAACATATTACATTTCCTAAAGCAAAGTCGACCGTCGCATATGTTTCAATCGGAGGGTTGATTCGTACCACGTTTGCAACCACGTTGGATTTCTGGGATCGCGGAGTGTTCTTTATCAGTTTCCCGTAGACATCGTGAAACTGTTCCGACAACATGCCATATATTCAGTCGGGGGCCAGTCGCATTTGCCTTTCGTCGCGAGCCACAATGCATCACAGTGGATTCGCGAATCGAAAATTCGATCATAGGATGGTCGTGTTTGTGCAATGATACAGCGGTATGTCGATTTGCAAAATATTGCAGAATGTATATACGGTATTTGCAATGTATTTCCAAGACATGGCGCAAAATGTATGCCTATCTGCGCTGCATGCTGTAAAATATACATGCTTATATAATGAATCGGCTGCAAGGTATGATTCTCGTTTTGCTTGCACAACATAATCTATCTTCTTATCAAATCGCACACCGCAGTCTCGCTAGAACAGTGGCAATTTTTCATGTGGCCGTTGATGACATCATTTTTTGTTAAAGGCTTTGTAGACTTTGAAAATAGTGCTTTTGATGCACACCGCATAATCAACAAAAATAAGAGGTGTTTGCACAATGCCACTCCCACATGCACAGAGTGATGACACTTAGCCGATCGTGAAGAAACGTCCGCGTACTGCACGAGTAAGACCTTCAGTTCAGGATAGGACTGAGGTGCGCGCTTTGCTACTCCTATTTCTATGTGAGCTTGAAATGCACAGCATTCGATTCTGAATCAGACAAAATTAAATGTGGCGATGAGAACGCATGCGGCGTGCGAATGATAGAAGAGTCGTTGCAGACGTCATCGCACCTGGAGGGGTTCTAAAATGGGGATTTGGGTTAAGGGTTTCAAAGTAATAATATATATAACAAAAAACCATGATCTATATGTGCCTAAACACGATTCGATGACGAGGGAAACGATGGTTTTATCCATTTTCAATGATTCGTGAGTTTTTAGACGCTATTTTGATTCGGACCCTATGGGGTGACAGCCTCGACAGATACAGTAATCGCCCATATTTAAGAAAACAGGGATTTTGGGCCAGCCAGCCGTACTCATCGAGTTGGGTACCCCCCCGCCAGCGTCAGCGTCATAAGAAACTCGAAGAATAGTAAGCCATTTTCTTTCAATTAGCCAGCTATTTTCTTAATTTTCATTGATAAACGCTTAAAGCGGCCATAATTTCAGGGAAAATCGCCTGCGGCGCCAGCACAAAGGTTGTTATTTCGGGAATTTTCTTAGCTGAAAGGCCAGCCAGCCGTACTCATCGAGTTGGGTACCCCCAAACGCTGGCTGCGTGGTTTCTTAACGTCGGGTTTTCTTAAAAGTGAGTGATTACTGTATGAAGATGACCAAAACGGCCAATAATGGGCACTTGTCAATGAGAGCTATGCTTGCTAAGCAATATGTTCTCACGATACATAATATGCAGTAGGTTGCGTATCCTTAATAATGCATATGGTTTAACACATGCATACTCATGCATACTTATCTATGCGAACGCGGTAACCTTTAGGGTTCAATATTTCGCGTAAGACCTATCATGTAGGAGTCTCCACTCTTGCTTTTCTCTTCTTTACGGTTTCGGACTTATTCTATTCTACACTTATTAAACGACCGCACGAGGTATGATTACGATTGGTCAACTATCAGACTTCGGTTTCGTAAATCTTTCTAGTTATGCTTTTGCTTACAAGTGCATGCTTTCAATACACAATATACAGCAGTTACGGCTCTTTACTTTTATGTTACAATTCTCAGTTCAGTTCTCATCTCCGAAACGGGTTACACTTGGAGTTCTTATACATTCAGGAACTCTTTCCATAACTCAACTGTACTGAGTACTCCGTACAACAGGCTAGGCACCTCACATCAACATCATTCTGATCGGTCCTACTGTACTCCGTACTGAGTACTCTTGCGTTTTATACTTAGCCGTTTTCTTGCTCTTGTGCTTGCCTCCTAGCACAACTCCCCCCCCCTTAGGGAAGGTCACGTCCACGCTGACCACGTCGGACCAGTAAAGCTTTTATACAGATCTTCTACTGTTGCTCAGGATGATTATACAGGTCTCAGCCGCCTGTTGTCTGGGATGACATTACACTTCCCAAGACACACCGCAATAAGGAGATCAACCTCTTAAGCACAAGGGTCGGCCTCTCACCGGTCTGCCATCTGCACTACCAGGCTCCCCCAAGGCTCGAGGTCTCACATCCATTACCACGCTCAAGGTTTTAAACCTTCCAACACGGTACACTTACAGGGGATGACAATAGGTTTGCCAATTACCTGACAGTTCTCGGGATGCCGGCCCGGAGGAAAGGTTTTAAACCCTCACCGCCTCCTCGGAGTGCGTAGAGCTTTTACCCAGATCTCCAACTGCTGCCCGGTCGTGCCAGGTCCGGAGCCAATGCTCTCGTGAAATGGATTATACAGATTTCCACCTGTTGCCTGGTCGCACCGAGGCTAGAGCCACTGCTCGGTTGGATAGATTATCCAGGTTCTCACCTGCTGCCTGGTCATACCGAGGCTTAGAGCCACTGCTCAAATGGATTATACAGATTTCCACCTGTTGCCTGGCTGTGCCGAGGCTAGAGCCACTGCTCTCTCGGATGGATTACCCAGGTTCTCACCTGCCGCCTGGTCTCGCCAAGACTGGAGCCACCGCTCTCCCCGAAGCTCCTCAACGCTCTCAATCGCTAAGACCACTCGCGTCAGATTCCCATCCGCCCTCAGGTATGATCGTCACTTCCGCTCGTACTCCCGCTAACGCTATCGGTTCCGGCTCAAACTCGGGCAGGTCACTCTCAACAACAGCTGACTGGACTAAAACGCTCATCTCGCTCAGATCCTCCCTGACAAGCAGTTCAGACAGGAACGCATGCACCTCTTCATGTAGGGTCAGGTTGTGGAAAAGCTGTTTTAACAGTGCCGACGGAATCCCATACAAATTCTCTCGCGCTCCCATGCCCTTCGCAAACACACCTCCGGCTCTCATCGCGCGCCCTCCTTGCGCTACCTTCTCGTGCCTACCGTACTGCCGGAAGAATTCGCAAGGCGTGTCGGAATCGCACACTCGCAGGGGTGTGCGCAACGGAACGTTGGTCCAGATGTGCGTGGGCTTCCTGTATGCGGTCCCGTATTTACAGTACGTGACGAGGTGCGGAGCTG
>LGRX02010382.1:0-20402 GCA_001247695.2 Cymbomonas tetramitiformis | reverse complement strand
CCGGACCAAAGTACCATCCACCTTCCAGGTCGCGATCTGCTTGTAGCTGCCGCTCCTTAGCGCGTCGCTCTTGTCCCTGAGCGCGTCGTCTGGTGCGGCTCTGCGTGCGGCTTTCCAGAGGGTAAGAGCGAAGAGGTTGGATGGACATCTTCTCCTCCTCTTCCTCCCCAGCGCTATCTTCTGGTTCGGACTTTTGAGTGAACGAGGGGGTTTCTTCTTCCCGCGGTGCCGCCTGGGCGTTGGTGACGTTCGCTGGTGCTGCCGCTGCTTCATTACCTTCCAGGATCGGCCGCAGACGATGGCGTTGCTGTTTCTGAATGGTCAGTAGCAGTTCCAGGTGGGTTTCCTCCTGGATGGTTTTCAGGGGAGTCGGCTCCACTCCTTCTGTCGTTGTCAGCACACTTGGATTGTTCTCCGATCTGGCGGCGGCCAGCTGTCGCTCCATCAACTGCTGCGTGAAGTTGAGCGACCGCTGGGAGTCCTCGAGGTCAGAAATGTCCCCAGAAGTTGCGGGCTGAGAACTGGATGGAGATAAGGTCAAATCCAGAGTTGTCGCGGGATTCGCATCTGATGGTTCCGCTGAGTCCGGGGAGAGTGAATCACCACTTGCTGTTGAGGGTAGAGCCAGGTGAGCAGCCTCCTCCGCCGCTTCCCTTTCTCGCTGGTTCCATTGGTGCACCCTGTATAGACTGCACCATGCGTCTGGAATTCCTACATCTCCACCAGCACCTGGGATAGTACCGCACTCGGTCTCCAGAGATAGCTGAACTGCTCCTTCGGTTATCGTTAGGTCAGGGGTGACCTTCCCATGCCATCTGTACCAGCGGCGGCGATATCTGCGCCACCCTTCCGGTACCCATGCATTTCTCCATTTCTCATTCTCCTTTACCAGCGCTGCCGCGGCCATGTGCTCCGGGTGCGTCATCTCTCTCCAAGCACGCGTGCGATCCGCCAGTGACTCTGCTCGAAGTCCTGGTGGTTCATCTCCCAGCCTCGTAACCTCTGCCTCATGCTGCAGTCGGTCTCGTACCGTCTTCGGAGTTCTGCTGCGAGGTTTTCCAGTGCGCTTGCGCGCTGCACTCGTAGTGCTCTCTGCGCTTAAGGACGCCCTCTCTGCCAAGGCTGGACACGCTGCTGGTCGAGACGTCGAAGGAAACACCTCAGGTCGAAGTTTAAAAGGTGGGGGTTCTGAAGCTGGACCAGTTTTTGAAGTTCCACCCCCTTCCTCCCCACTGTCGTCCAGAGGGTGTGAAACCGCGGGCAGCGTTACATCCTGAATCCGCTGCCTCAAGGCTCGCATACGCTCCACCGGAGCTTTTCTCGGTACCCGCGGTCGAGGAGTGTTCCGCCAGGGGGTGTTGAGCGGGTTGAAGGTCCACTGGGTCTCCTCTCCCTGACCATCATCCTCATCCAGTGCTGCCAGTACTGATGCCTCAGGGTTAGGGTTAGGGTTAGGGTTAGGGTTAGGGTTAGGGTCTGTGGGGTCAACGCGGGGCGTTTCGCCACGCTCGCGTTGTGGAGCCCGACGGCGATCACCAGTTCCAAGGGAGCGATCTACACTGAACATAACGGGAGGCTTGGAGCGCTCAGGCGACGAAGTGGGTGACCTCCGTGGCGACCGCTGATGGCGCCGGGACACCAAGTGATGTTCTCGCCGGCCCTGCTCAGTGGAAAGGTTCGCTGTGTAAACAGCGGTACTGGTCAACGAGGGTTCATCCCGTAGGGTTCTGGTTCTGTCGAGATGGCGTTGTCGCCTCTGATCGGCAGACCAGGTGAATCCGTACCCTCGAGCGGCCAGAGGGTTGGGGGGGGGCGGAGGCTCTTTCTGGATATTCCCCCGGTTGTGGGCGAAGGCTGTACTCCTTGCCCAGGGGCGGTTACCCATACCGCCCTGTCGCCGGCGTCCCGCCGGCAGGAAGACACTCAGTCCTCCTCTTCCGCAGTTTGCTGACCCGAGGAGGACGCTGCGGCCGATTCCTCGTTCTGAAAATACTCCAGCGCTTCCGCTTCCTCTTCCAAATCCTCCCATTCTGTTTCCAGCGCTGCGATATGAGATTCATTTGCAGCGCGGCGGCGTGCCAAACGAGCTGGGGCGTCAGCAATCCGGGCTCGTTTCTTGGCCTCGTCGGGACAGTTAGCCCATAAATGGGAGTCAGAGTTGCAGACGTAACATCGGCGTGGCGGCCTGGTCAATCCCGCCGGGCTGGGCGGCACGGCGTGCTGCACCCTGAGGTCGGCGGGGTCGGGGTCAGTAGCATCTTCCTCCCCAGCGTCCTGCACGGCGTTAAGTCTGGAGGACGAGCGACCATTCCTCCAGGCAGGACTTCGGTTCGCAGGTGCTGAGACGGGAGAGGTTCGTGCTGCGGTCAGAGCTTCACTGCGCTCCAATTTGGTGGCCACAGTGATGATATGCTGCAGCGCGGTGGATCCGGGATGATTGCTTTCCCAATCCGCTGGACTTTGCAGATCCAACCGATCCTCAATAAGGCGATCCATGACAGCTTGCTTCAGTCGCAGTCCAGACCAGAACTGATATAATAGCTGCTGTTGGCTGATGGCGTGGCAGTTGGGCATGGCGTCTGCCAATAACTGGACTACCTCGTGCCAGGATACCAGACGAGTAGCGAACAAACGCGCAGTCTCTTCTCGTCGCTGCGCCATGCGCATCACTGTCCCCGCTAATCCTACCAGCGCGATGTCATCCAGTACGCTCCTGGCTACGTCGGCCAGGAAAGGCGCCAAAGTGGCGTAACGCCGGTTCCAGGCCTCCGAGTTCATCATTCCACCTTGCTTGAGAAAAGTTAGGGATCGCGGCTGTAGTTTGCGTTGAGCCACTTCCTTCAAGATCTCCGGCATGGTGATCATGGTTAGGTCTAGGCGATAAGCACTCATGCGACCCAGGGCGAAGGTGACTACGCCCATTGACAGAAAATTGACCAGCGCTTCAGAAAAAGGTGGAAGCGCGGCAATATCTGCGTCGGTGGTGATTAGGTCAGCGGAGGAGGGGTACATAGGAATGTCTCTGATCAGCTTGAGCACATCAGCCACTGTCTTGGATTCTCGGTAGACATCACTTGGGGAAGCCGCTCCCATAAGATCGTGGTGCCCTGGGAATTGAGAAAGGCGCTGGTCTACTGGCAGGAGTCCCGGGGCCGCTGGCAAGGAATTTCCAGGCGATCTGTACTCTGCTGCGCTGGGAACACCAGAGGGAAACCGATTGACGCCCAGTCTAGCCGGGACTGTGGCGGGAGTTGGTTGGTTGCCAGCCGCCATTCCTCTAAACAAGTACGCCTCGGAAGATGAAAATGCTGCCCAAATTTGGAGTCCCAGGGGGTCAAATTCTGTCAGCTCGGATTCTAAGGCATTTTCCGCGATGGTTACCCATGAGTACAAGGGCAGGCGTCTCTGCTGAGTTCCAGTACGGCTTTCCGCGCAACGCCGCGCTTCATCCACTTGCGTTTTCTCCACTTCCAGAGTGAAAGCGTCACTGTCCTCAATCTCAGTCAGGCGCACAGGAGTATGCACTGACCCATGCTGCGCCAGGTCTTGGATGTCCACTCCGATGTGCCGCATAGTCATCCAAATCCGATTGGTATCGGTTATGAAGTGACTGGCGCTTCCAGGCATGGTTGGCAGTCGGTAAGAGTATTGTGCCTCAGCGCCGTGGCTGACAGTAACTGCGGAGGAAGAGGACAGGTGATTTCTCAACCAGAAGGAGGCTCCTTCTAAAGTCCATAACAACACGTCTAGACGCCGGTGTCGTGGTTCACCATTGTCTGAAGGCGGGGGCGAGTTTCCTGGTGACGGTTGATCAGGCTCAGCGGAGTCAGAGGGCGATGAGCCGGTAGCCGGTGGATCTGGCTGAATTGGTGCCGGCGCCGGATGAGCCGGTGCCGGAGCCGGTTGGGCCGGTGCTGGAGCCGGTTGAGCCGGTGCGGGAACCGGTTGAGCCGGTGCTGGTACCAGCCAGGGACCTGATCCAGCTGCTGGCGCCGGTGCACCTGGTAAACCGCTCGCCCATCCTAAGGTGTGCTGGTAGGGCGTCATAGGTGGAGCGCCCACTGCTGGTAGAACTGAAGTCAGATGTGGATAGTGTTGGAGCACTTGCTGATGCAGATTTTGCATGTACTCTGATACCTCTAACATCATCTGATTCTGCATTAGGGATTGATGCTGAGAGTTCAGTGCGGGGACAGAGGCATCTGAGGGCGTTCTGGCTGAGGCGGGGTCAGAGAAGAGTGCTCTGCGCTGTTCTGCCAGGCGCTGCTGGTTCTGTTCCCATCTCTGATGGCGCCTCTCCCGGCGAGAAAGCTGGTTCACTGAGTCTGAGTTCAGAGGTAAGTTTCTGACTGGAATTCTGCTGAGGACATCTGCTTGAGAAGGGGGTTCGATGACTGGTAGGTTGCGGTTAAGATGCGGCTGGTAGGCTGCGAGTCCAATGCTACGCCTGAGTGCGAGGTCTGCGTAACTGACTGAGCTGACTGGCTGCTCCGTAGTTGTTGAGGTCAGCGAGGTAGTCAAAGGTCTGGACTCGCGGTTCAACAGGGACTCGGGCATATCCGTAGTTGTTGAGGTCAGCGAGGTAGTCAAAGGTCTGGACTCGCGGTTCAACAGGGACTCGGGCATATCCGTAGTTGTTGAGGTCAGCGAGGTAGTCAAAGGTCTGGACTCGCAGTTCAACAGGGACTCGAGCATATCCGTAACCGTAGCCGCCTCCGTAGTCGCCTGAGTCAGTGAGGGCGTCAGTGAAGTTGCCTCGCTGTCTATCTCGGACTCGAAAGTCACCGATAACCTTGCCATAGAGTCACCGATCACCTTAGGTTCCGTAACGGTATCGGTAATCGGTGAGGTCAGCGAATGCCCAGAACATGCTATGCTTATGTGGCGTGGGCCACCTGTCAAGCCGGAGCCACCTGTCCTCCCCGCTGCCCCCACCTCCCCGTTGCTTGTTGAGGAGGGAGTTGGATGCATTGAGTGTGCCATGAGTTCGCCAGCAATGCTTTGGTGCGTGTCCTCTGACCTCCCCGCTGCCCCCACACCCCCTTGGTTAGGGCGCGGAGTCCAGGCGAGATTCTCACCCGGCTGCTGGCGCTTTCGCCAGTTGGCCACATCAGAGCGGGAAGGAAATTGACGAAGTCCTGGTTTCTGCTCATTCGCCTCATTCTGCATGTCCTGCTCACATGCTGCAATTTTGACCTCGGTCATTTCGCGCACGGCGATCGGGTCGCGAGGTGGTCGGTCAGCCGGTAGAGGTTGTCCCACAGAGGCTGCTCCCGCGGACTCAGCCTGAAGCGCGTTCTCGCTGAATGGCGTGGGCAGCTGGCCGTGCGGGGAGGTCATCACCGTAGCTCCAGACCAAGTGTGTGGAGTCCTGTAGGGGTTCAAAGGACTTCGCGGTCTTGGAGCTGGAGGACTCATGTCGCGCGTCCGTGGTGGGCTCCTGCAGCGCGGCGGTGGCGGGGTCCGGTCTCGAGTCCGAAGCGGGCTTCGCTGGCGCGGAGCTGGAGGGCTCAGGTCGCGGCTTCCTGGCAATCGCAGGATGCCAGGGGAAGGAGAGGTCAAGTTGACATACCGCTGGGGAGTCGCCCTCATGTTTCGCCCTGCACCAGGGGTGTCAACAGTCAGCACCCTTGGTGACGCCGCTCTTGCATGACGCAGGGGCGGATTAGGGCGCGGTTTAGGTACCGTTACAGCCTCCTCCAGGGAAGGTGTCACACAAGCGGTTCCAGAGTCCAGAGCCAGAGGAGTCACGCTGTTAAACTCAGGAGCATCAGCTGACAGGGTCGACTTCTTCTTGGGTATCTGGAAGCTTGGCGCACCTGCTGCTGTCGCAGCCGGTGGCGGCTGACCCGGAGAGGGCGCCTTGTAGGTGCCCTTCGCCCCCTTGCCAGTGGTCCCAGTGGCTGCAGCACCTCTCGTGCTGCGCTGGCTGGCCTGTCGTCCCCTTGTACGCCTAGGAGTCGACGTAGGCGACGTTGGAGGTGAGCGTCCCGTGTTAGCGTTTTGCATCATGTCGAAATTAAGAGTGACAAAGTGCAAATCTGACCGTTGGGGAAGTCAAATCACTTCCAAGTGAAGACTTCTTGAGCACGTGACTGTATCCGAGCCTGAGCTCAAGGGTCAGTCAGAGGTAAATCTTGCTTCAATCTTGGGGCACAGGTCCGTAGTCGGCAATTTTGCAGTGTACAAAATTGCAATGTTCTAGATAAACAGTTGAACAAGGCTACAATTCAAGCAATTGCAATATCTTTATGGCAGGAAAGATTGACCAGTAAATTAACAGGTTGAGCAACAGCTCCTCCAAATAGTTACTTCAAGTTAGAACAGCCTCCAAATGGGCAATATTCAAGTCTTATACTTTCAAGGCGCGCAGTTCATATTCTCTAATCGATCTGTCCCATGTCGGCTAGCATATCATCATCTGCCACCTATACAAATCCTAATCAGAGAATCTGCATTTGGACAATCCTAATCAAGACAGTTGATTTCATTGTCCCTTGCTGATCTTTGCTTTCTTCCTACGAGGAGCCACGTCAAGCCCTTCTTCTTCATCACTGTCACTTCTTATGGAATACTTCAATTGAGTTATATACTCATGTGTCCAACATCTCGGATATTTCCCAGGTTGCCTCTTCGTCTCTTCAGACACCCCAGCCTTATTCTCACCCATTGAAGTCAATCCAGTATCTGACCCATAAGGTTTCTTCGGTGGTGCATGAACAGTCTCCACCACAGAGGCTGGGGCATCCTCAGATATGGCCTCAGACTTCTGCTCGGTAATAGGCTGATCATCGGGCTGAACAGGTGAGGTCGGGGAGGTGCCCTTTGGTACCCAGTGAAGTTCACCCTTCTCATCCATGATCAATTGCAGTCCCAGTCTCTTCAACCTTCGAGCTTCAGCTTGTTCTTCAGCATCGTCAGCTACCAAGTCATCGAACTCGCTGACGTCATCCTCGGTGTCATCATATTCAGGCGAAGTTGGCTCCCATTTCGGACTGGCAGTGTCCATGTCATATATGACACCCGCGTCATCTTTGTCATCCAAATCTGGTAGCTTCTCCTTACTGTTAGTGACACCTGCGTCATCATTGTCATCAGAATCTGGTAACTTCTCCTTACTCCAGGACACAGCGCCTGTACCCGAATCTTCACTGTTCGTAGACGCTGAGTGTGTAGGCTTACGCCCCTGGTAGGGAATTCCATGATATTCGTCGTCGTCAATCACAATCGTCGGATTCCAGTACGCGATCCCAACGCGGCTGATCGGTAATGAGAATGGCGCTACCGGCGCCTTCAACTGAGTGGCGTCTTCTAGAAACCAGCCGCCGCCCCTATTACGCTCCCAGCGGCGTAGCGCACCAGAAGGGTGTACGATAATATGCTGCCAGCTATAATCAAGTCCAGGCTTTCGCTCCCCATAGTACGAAGTCAATGGCTCGGGAGTCCCCTTCCGAGCCCATTGCCATCTCACTGCCCCAGTATGCATAAATACAATATGCCAATCGAATGGCTTGGCCGGGCTATTGTTCCCTGGCACAGTCGGTGTGGTCGAAGGTGTCCGGAGCACCAGCCCAAAATACGTAAACCAGCGGGATCAGGGCAGGTAAAGTAACGCAAATGAACATTGCCAAAACCAAGCAATAGCAACGCGCGGTGCCCATGACTCGCAGCCGCAAAATACGTCTACCGTAAAATCATGTCCAAATCCTAGTCGCACCCAAACGCGCAAGTGCGCACCACCTCTTCAAGCGGCTGCTTAGCCAATCATGGCCAAGATAGCAAGTGGAATGAAAACGTGGATGGGGCCACGACCTACCGGAATATCCAAGTACACTAGATATCAGAAAGTCCCGTACTCGTGTGGATAAACTGTATAAGATAAATAAACCCTAAGCTAGATATACCCGGAACGGTCTCGGACGGTCTCGGTGTCTAGCCTACCTGTGACACGGCGTGTGTCACAGTACGAACCTACAGATCAGTCAGCAGTCCAGTGTTGGTCCTAGGAATCTGTCATAGGGGCCTGCACCGGGACTCCCAGTCAGGGCTGCCTATACAGATTTCAGCACTTATTTACCTGAGGACGAGTTCCACAAGGGAGCTGATTATCTGGAGGTCTTGGACTACATGACGTGTGTCTACGAGCAAGGGGATGAAGAAGGTCATTGGCACGCGCAGTGTGCTGGCGGCGGCACGAACATCAAGAAGGACGCCATTCACGTTGCCCTGAAGTCTGCACTTGGATGGGAAGGTGTCGTCCGTCAGTCGAACTGGAATCTTGTTGTCAAATATCTTAATACAAGAATAAGGTACCCACACGTATCAGGATGATCGGCTACTGCCATAAGAATGTACAGAGATTAGAGGACGCCATTATCCCACCGAAACAAGAACGTCAGCAAAGCAGACATTAAGGCCGGGCTGGACATGACCTTCTCTACGGTTCTTCACAGCTGAAAGGGAGGATGGAGTTGACGAAGTACAATTTGTTCGCGAAGGCAGATGTTTTCTGACGTTTCCGCATGAAGAGGAGGTTCGCGAGCTTTAAGTCTACTTTAAAACGCATGGTACGGTCTGGCAAGTATGTGTTGTGTATTGACTTCATCACTGACGGGCGTGGATTGTCGGAGGAGCGTTGTGAGAGTCTATGGAAGATGGTTATCATGCCCGCGTTAACTGTGAACACGGACATCACCGACGTCATGTTCCCGAGTTCGACTTCCTACTTCGATCGATCCAGGTATAAATTCTAAATTCTAGAGATTCATGAATTTTGAATTCCTCACATACTGAACGTGAACCGGCACTCACGAGTGAATGTCTCTCACCGGCCCACGTACTGAACGTGGGCCGGATCATTATGCGCCTTCACATCTTGAGTTTCGCATCTGTATCGTTGGATTTTAACATTGTCGAATCTGACTGTTAGTGCAGGTATTTTAATAACCAGATTGTGAACTCGGACACTCAGATCAGGCAAATGTCATATGAAGAATCTGACGTGTCTGACACGGTAGAAGAGCAGACTAGGCGGGTTTACGAGGCACGGCAGAATGTTCCTAAAGATAGCCGATATTTTTCTGACACGCAGGCAGAGGTGATGGCAAAGCGTGGGAGAGTTTCTCTGAATGCAGATGAAGCTGGACCGAGTGGCACAACGAATGTTAGTGAAACTGTTGAGTTGGCAACTGAACAAGTGCCGACACACGCCCCTTATCAGTATAATCTCTGTGCGGGATTCGGGGTTGAGGACATCCTGTCTTCTGTCACCATGACCACACCTGTCATGAATGTGACTCCACTGAGACAGCAGGCAAAATATTATGTTCCTGGTGCCGAGGCACAAGCCCTGCTGCCACGACCGAGGCTCAGGCTGTCACGCCAGAAACAATGGTGCCTGCAGTGAACTCTATTAGCACTTCTCTTTTAAAAGCAGCTCCAGAAGAGTTAGCAAACATTGTTTTTGCCGTGCTTCGCTCCAAAGGTGCAAAGCTTTAAGTATTTTATTTTTATAAAGAATTTTAGTTTCGGAGATTTTTAACAAAAGGCTTTTGTAGACGTGTCATGGCGATTTTTTTGATTTGATGCGAAATTTTCTTAATTTTCATAGTTTGTTATCAAGTTATCAAGTTATTTGAATAGTTTGCTATATGTACAACAATACCAACAATACATATGCAAAAGAAACTGATTTCAATTTTGATGTTATATCGCTCTGATCGCGACAAATGACATATCAAGGTGTTCGTCTATGAAATACCTATTTGGAACAATAAACTTAATTTGAGTTGGTGAAGTATGTAAACAATCATGTCCAAAAAACTCAATATATATCATAGGGTTTATTTTTTTAAGCGTCAGATGAGATCTGCCCAATTTTGAAAACTGCAGATATTTTGAGGCTATTAAGTGATGAAATCTGCCCATTTTTTGGAGGCTATCAAGTGATGAAAACTGCAGATTTTTTGAGGCTATTAAGTGATGAAATCTGCCCATTTTTGGGAGGCTATTAAGTGATGAAAATGGCAGATTTTTTTAGGCTATTAATTGATAAAATCTACCCATTTTTGGGAGGCTATTAAGTGGTGAAAACAACATAGTTTTCTAGGCTATTAAGTGATGAAATCTGCCCATTTTGGGAGGCTATTAAGTGATGAAAACAACAAATTTTCTTAGGCTATTCAGTGATGAAATCAGACCATTCTGTGGAGTCAAGTCAAAACTTGCTACGTGTTAAGACTGCTTAAAGTTACACTAATAAAAAGTTTATCTCAATCTATTTTTGCTAAACCCACATATGCCCGTGGAGTTGGCAAACTTGGAAACTCTGTGTCGCACCACATATCAAGTACAGGGTCATAAACTTCCACAATATCTAAGCCTTTTCCATCTGGGCCATAGCCACCTATCACCAAAATCTTGCCGTTCACTGTGATAGCAGATGCACCTTCTCTTGCTCTGCGTAAGGGTGCGACATTAGCCCAAGAGTCACTTTGTGGGTCATACCTTTCAACAGAGCTTATGGCCACATCTAGCGGATCCCCCTCCTCCTCCTCCCTCAGTGTTACCCCCCCTATCACGTACAAGTGCCCGTTTAAAGTCTCTAAAGCATAGTCTTGTCGTTCTTGTGTGAAACCTTGAGCTTGTGACCATGAATCTACACTTGGGTCATATACTTGCATGATGTCTTTCTCCGTGACATAAATTTTGTTTTGAAAGGCAACTGCCCTCGCCGCCCCTGTAACCCTGTGTGGATCCGTAGCCATTGGGGCTAGGTCCAATGACCAATAGTCACCATTTATTTTGTATTTCTCTATTGAGCTCTGATCGTATATTGTTGATGCGATTTCCAAAAAACATTCGCAAACATGTCAGCTATTAAAGTTTGAAGAACTCCTATCTGGAAAAATCTATACTATTACCAATCTTTCATGTTATTGGTTCTTCTCTAGTTGAACATTTAAATTTTAATGACACATGTCAAACGAATAATGCATTTGCCGCCGCTCATGTACTTACACAATGACATTTGTCAACATTAAGACACAGTTACCAAATCTATTTGATACTATAGATTGAACTTACTTCCTTGTAGCAACCTATAAATTGTTCAACGACTCTATGTTTAAACCATTATTGACAATACAACCACAGCAACTCTATCCAGATTCACTGTTAAACATGTCCGCACCTATTAAAACCCCTAAGGGGCGGATGGAATTTCTTGCAAAAAACGGTGTTTTGGGGATTGTAGGCATTGTCGCGTATCGCGGACATCGATGTGCATTCACGTTATCATGTATGCTGTGTATGACCACCATGTAACTTTAAGAGCGCCATAACATGCATCCGGGCACCATATATATTCAGATTTTCGGCATATCCAACCCAGTTTTCATGATTTTGGGACATGTAAAATTTCTCCAATCTCCTATTACAACTTACATTTCGACTTCGTTGGGTGATTATCGTCATGAAAACTTGGGGATTGGTCACATGAACATATTCCCACCCGGTAGCGCACCTGTATACCGGCAAATATACCGACTATGAGCAAAAACGCCCCCCAAAACACCAAAAAAACACCCAAAAAACACTTAATTGTAAATGTTTTCCATACTTAAGGAATGCTTTCCCATACTTAAGCGCAATTGAAGGCGATTGCTTCCTATTTGTGGGGATATATAGCATGTGTCATGCAAACAACCATGCAGGGGACGCTAGTGGACATTGGGCACGCGACATGCCTTCACAACTCCACCCAATTGGGCGGGATCGTCGGGTGTAAGCCTTGATTTCGTATATTTTAAGACAAAATTCAAGCTCTAAAAGGCAAGTTTTCAAGAATTGTCGTAATTGAAAATGTTGCTATGTGAGATATATGTCCTATATGGACTACCCATCCCAGTGATTGGTCATTTGCGACATACACACAGGTAGGTGCACGCGCCTTGGAATGCATATTTCGGCAAGCCAAGGGCATGTAGAACCACTTGGATGCACATTCCCACAATCGAATCCGTCCGTATACGGTACAAACCGCCCCTTAGGGGTTAAATTCGAGAAAACATGGTTTGCAACCATAAAAGCCAAGTCCGAAAATGGAGAGGACCTCACCCAGGATCATTTCAGGGTGATGGCATACCTTGAGAGTAAGAGTAAGGCTCTCTCCAAAACCAAGGAGAAGAAGCCGGTAGTAACCCTGATATTCAGGGATGCCTGTGGCCACATCCTTATATGTTCGGGCTGGAAAGCTCTTGCTGGGTCCACCAGGGACGATCCGAGTCCATTAATGGACCATGTCAACGTTGGTAAAATCTACGACATCTATTTTTCGGTAGAAACATTCTACAATTTAGGTCTTTGCAACGAATATGCGCTTACTCGCAACCTGGGCGACATTTCTGGAGCTGTCCAGACACTTGACGCCATTGTGGAAGTAACAAAGGCGTTACCTCCAGCCTTTATCGAAGAATATGGGCTGCTGGACTTCGGGTTTAGGCTTAGTTATTATGGGCTCTGACTAGCCCCTAGCCTGACCCTGCTTCCGTATCGTGTCCGTGACATCCTAGCACTGTACTGTACAGTAGTACAGTACAGTAGTACAGTCTTGCTTCACTGTCTGGGTTTCCGAGAGCATAAAGCCTCGGCCAGACACTGTTTATGTGATTATCAGTTTGATGCTCAGCGAGCTTAGCCGGACAGCGGATCTGTCTTCCTCGCAGGTTATGGCCCGCACCGGCTTTCCGGTGATTCTGATGATGGCACAGCGCCTTGCTGTTGCCATGTTCGGCTAAGTAGGACGTAGGAGGGGTTGAGCGCCCACTTGGGCGGTGGTGTATCATTCTCGCGGTATGGCCTTTTGACATGGCAGTGATGGCGGCACGCGTTGTGATCGCCTTCGCTGCGCAGGAGATCAGTTTGTGACGGATTGTTTTTATTTTACAGCAGTATCGTCGCAGCGAGAGTTGATCTGCATCGTGCGCCACTGGCCCTGGCGAGGACGCTCCACACGTTGTGAATTTTGGCCGCTCTCAATCTTCCGCTTACGACCTGTAATTTTCAATCTGTTCTGCTGAGACTTCTACGGAGTATCTGGCCGCTGTGACAGTTCTTACACCATCGCCCTGCTTAGCTCGACCTTTCCCCTGTCTCTCTATCATGGTTACCACAGCAAATAGAATGACGCGGTCTCGCGTCCGTAGGTTAGAGACGATTTTTGATGATGTGGGTGCGCAGCACACTGCGACACCACACACCCCGCAGCTGCCAGCTCCGACCACCGCAGCTGCGAGGGAGATTCTCGACAAATGTCAACAGCTTGCTCGCGACAATTTCGACAGAAAGGTTGCGAAAATCGTTGCCACGAAAATTCTCGGAGAAAAATCGGACCGCTTCGCTGGTACAGAGTCCGACGCAGTCGACATTTTTTCACAGATCATGCATGAGCTTCGAGCACAGTTTCTTCTCCAGTCGCAGGCACTTGCTCCCCTCTTTGACCTGACTGACATGACTGTTGCGGCTAGGCATGAGGGTAACGAGTTGCTGCTTTCGGCTCTGACGTTTCTGGCTCGCCCTGGCTCGCCTGCTCGTGATTGGCTTGAGGCCTCTGGGTCTGACGTTCCTGGAGATGGCAAGCGTGCTGCCCTTGAGGTGGTACGCATGCTCCAGGAACGCTCAGAGCCCTTTGACTCTTTTGAGTCGCTGCTGGCGGTTCGCATCCCCAGCAGCGAAGATCCTGACCGTGGCATCCGTGAGTTCAATGGCCTGTTGCGGGACGTTCAGCGTTCCCACAACTTGCCAGAGGACGCGGTGAAGCGGCAGTTTCTCAAGGCTCTCGGCAGTTCGGCTCTATACCGTGACTTGGCTAATTCCTTGGCTCGAGCTGACCAGCGGCAAGGCGTGTCTCTTTTGACTATTCAGGCTCGTGTGCGGGAGCAGTTCCGCCACGGCCTGAAGGTCTCTGGCACCCCTATCTCTGCTCTGTCATTCGGCGATGGCGCGTCTGACCTAGCTGCGGCGTTGTCCAGTCTGCAAAAGCAGCTGGAGCGCATGCAGCAGGACATTCGTGACCTGAAGCGGCAGAAGCGGGAAGGGGCACCGCCTGCGGGCAGGCACCTTACTCGCTCTGCTGCTAAGCAGCATCGTGCTGGTGTTCAGCCACTTGGCACCGCTCCTCCTGTCTCATTTGACAAGAGGAGTGGTGCCTTCGTGCCCCACTGCAGAAATGCGGAGTGTGCACGACGTGGTTTGAAGCACTGGCATGCTGAATGCCCCAACGGCGGTCCTCACTCTGCCCACTATTGTGGTGCAGTTGAGGACTATGAGACTGACTGCCTGGCTGTTCGTTTCCAGCGTTTCTATGACGCTGGGGATGAACATGCCTTCGAGTCGCTCTGCACGATGGAGGGTCGCCCAGAGGTGTGCGAGCTGTCAGCATGTTCTTTTGTGACGGCTGAGCCCACATCTCTGCGGCACTTTCAGGATGCGGCGGCTTCCGCTCAGGATGCGGCAGCTGACGAGGACGGCATGGCTCAGTTTGGTCTGGCCACGTTTCACTCGGGTGCGCGGGGCTCGATTCCGCCACCGCCTGCGGTTCGGCATCCCTCTGCACTCGTGGCTGGTGGTGTGCCTGCGGCTCATGACCCGCCAGTGGTTATCCCTGGCTCTCTCGGCTTGCCTGGCTCTGTCCCGTCACTCCAGCTCGGCGACTCTGCACCGGCTCCGCTGTTTGCTGGCATGAGGATTGAGGCTTCTGACATTGGCTCTGAAGTCTCTGACGGTGACCAAGGCTCTGACAATGACCAAGGCTCTGACAATGACTCTGACGGCGGGCAGCAAGTGGCTTTTGGCTCCTTCGGCACTCTTGGGCATGGCTCTGACGGGGGAGCATCGCCAGCAGCAGCTCCGGTGTACCGTCCGCGGGCTCCGCCAAGTTTTCTCCGATGTGCATTGATGTCTTCGGTGCTTTGTTGTTCTCTGCTGGCCAGCGCTACGGCATCTCTGGTTGCCGTGGGCGGTGGTGACAGGGGCCTGGTTGAGCCCGGAGCCACCGTCCGTCGGTTTGCTGGAGATTTCTCTGCCTCGATTCCACCACTTGGTGCTGCAGGCATCCGTGATTGGCCGTCAGATGATGGAGTTCTTGTGTCTTCTTCTTCAATGCTCAAACCGCCGTGGGATTCTGCTTATTTGAGTTCTTCGGTGGTTTTGGAATCTTTGCAGTCTTCTGTTGCTTTGCTTTCGGTTACGGATCCACCTTACCCGCTTGGGTCTGGTGGTGTTCAATTTGAAACAGACGGCTTGCGATTCACTTCGGGATTCTTCTGTGCTTACATCCCGACCGCTGAACTCAGCTCTGCTGACCAGCTTCAAAGTGGCTGAGTTTCCTAGCAATTGTCCTGGCAGCTTGATTAGCTTTAGCCCAGTAGTGGGATGACCGGGTCAAGACCCCGGCACCCAGCTAGCAGTGATCGGTTTCCACCGAAGTGAATGTTAGGTGTTTGTTTGTTATCTCGTGGCTGTATATCCTGTACCTGCTTTGCTAGGTAGTCACACCCACGGGTGGTGTGCTGGACTTCGGGTTTAGGCTTAGTTATTATGGGCTCTGACTAGCCCCTAGCCTGACCCTGCTTCCGTATCGTGTCCGTGACATCCTAGCACTGTACTGTACAGTAGTACAGTACAGTAGTACAGTACAGTAGTACAGTCTTGCTTCACTGTCTGGGTTTCCGAGAGCATAAAGCCTCGGCCAGACACTGTTTATGTGATTATCAGTTTGATGCTCAGCGAGCTTAGCCGGACAGCGGATCTGTCTTTCTCGCATGGGCAACCTCCTAATTGGTTCCAGAATCGTCAAGTCCTTACTATCGACAGCGACAGCGAGGACGAAAATTACATTACCCCTCCTCCTCCTCCTGCGAAGCGGCGCAAGAACAAGGACAAGACGCCCAAAGCTTTGGACTTTGGCGTTTGGCCTGTGGAGGACCTTGGAACCAGTGAGGTTCCACCAGGTAAATGTTTATGTTTTAGTTTACAATTGGATAGTTGGATCTGTGTTATTTAAAATGTTTATCCTGAACACTAGCTTTTTGGAATGAACAAACGCGCAGGTGCTTCAACCGCCAACGCGGCAGAAGTCCTTCCTGATGTTACCCTGGAACCACCGCCAATTGGTGAACAAGTTCCATCTACTGAAGGAGATCAGTCTGAAGCACCTATTGGCGCTAACAATGTCGCAATGCCAGAAACTGGCGTTGGCGCTGATGAATCTCCTGGCGCTGTGGCTGTTAAAAAGCACAAGAAACAGGCCAAAACGAAACAGCATTAGATTGAACATGTGATTGCTAAAGACAATTGTTAGCAAAAGTAGTTTATAGCTTAACAGTATAAAGCTTAACAGTATGTATATTTTAAATTGAAGAAATTTTCTTGAGAAAAAAACATTTGAAAAGTTTGTTACCACAATTATGCATGTTATCCTCCTGTCAGTTGCATGTGTCGTGATATTTTATTTGTAAAGTGGATTATTAATTGAAGCATCGTTTTTTTGAAACTCAACGGTCAATTTAGATTATTATCTAGTAATCATTTCGTCACTCTCATATCACATAAATTTGATCGACGTCGTTTTCTTCGATTAGCTGTCATAGAGATATTTAATAGTCGTTGAGAGTCGATCTGTTAAGTCTGAGGTTATATAGTCGTTTAGTTCGAGACTGATTATTTCGTGGAGAATATTGTTAAACTGCTCGTTCATCTGCGAACGGAAAACTTTAAGCGCAAGTACCGACTAAAGCTATCGTAGTCAGCGATTCGACAGCTGTGTCGTGAGCACCTCAAACCCTTCAGGAAGTGAAAGCTGTATCCTTAAACTCAGTGTAGGGAAACCGTTTAAGCTTTTGTTTGTATTTTAGGCACAAGCCAACATTATGCCATCTTTTGGTGTGACAACGATTTAACGCATATACACACCTCACAGATCCCAAATTACTTACTAGTTGGCGACCATTTTGCAGAAAACATCAAGTCAAATGCTCTGCCTTTTTTCAGAGGGGACAAACAAAAGCTTGAGGATGGGAAGAAACCCCGCACACTGGCCACTGGCTGTCACGCAATTCTCCCTTCGGATCACATCAAGGCCTTGGCTCGGGAGGAAATCAGGGTTCGAAAACTGGCTATCACCACACTCTCTACCCACTTTCACAAGTTTGACATTGCCGAGGACACCATTCCACAGGCAATTAACGATCTCATTAAGGCAGGTCCATATGACGGTATTCTGGCGCCACACAAGAGATATACAGCTGGTCATCCCTTTCATTGAAGAATGTCTATTCGGTTATACAAACTGCCACTTAGTCAACTCCCTGCCTTATAGACTATGGTAAATTTGATTTTTTTTTAATGCCTACTTGCACTACCTTGCACATTTTGTCATCATCACCCAATTTACTCACATGTTTGCCCAATGATTATATTACAATCCCATGCTCTTGAAAAATCATCATTAACTCAAACATTTTTTTTCAATTTTGTCAAACCTATATTCATTCCATATATGAATCGCTCAACCCTCAATATGTGAACTGCTCAACAATAACACTATTGCTCAGCACTAACACTCACTAACACTATTGCTCAGCACTAACACTTCTTAACTTTGCTTTCCTATAGTTCGTTCAGCATTAGCTATAGCATTTCTCATTTAAACCTCTATATTCAATCTCCACATTAGATGATAAAAATTCAGCCGGTGAACTTGGAATTGTAACCAGTCTAACTATCATATATTAGTCCAAATCACCATAATATGTAGGCCGAATTTCACATGACCAATAATCAACATCCTATCTAAATGCTGAAAATATGCCTCCCACCCTCGTGTACAATACATTTTTATACATTATAACCAATGAGTGGGTATGATTAATACCAACTATCGTCAATACACGTCTACTTCAATTCAATGGCCACCAACCTGATAATTTGGAAATTAATTTTTCCCCACCTGTACGTTCACGTACCCCCTATATAATTTTTTGTATAATCTCTGCCACACCGTGTGTAAGAGATCACAGTGTGTGATACAGAGGCACCCGCTAAAACAGCAGGCCCTGGAAGACTTCAGGACGGTATCGGTATCAACCACCGCGAAGGGAAGAAAACTATAAAATATTCCGATCGGCGCGTCAGTCGAGTCGATCTGTGAATTTCCCAAATTATTTTTTCAATTCTACATCTGCTGCATGTGGATGACGATGGCTGACGCACTTTTGGACCTCGGTTGAGTTTCGCTATGAAAATCTCGACCGAGCCCCCCCACATAACGCACCCGTTCTCCCGTCCTAAGCATCCCGTCCTCGACGCTCGACGGTCGCGACAGCTCGCGATCCTGAATCTGGCCTGCTCGTCGGTTTTCTGAATTACAGAGCTCCGCGATAATCCGGCATTTCCAGCATTTTTAATGCCGCGATAAATTCGGCCGCCATTCGTTTTTCCGTAAAATCTATCATACTGAGACACATTACGTCTGTATGATCGCGCTTGACACACACTTTAGTTTAGGATCTGCCCCTCAGGCCCGTTGTATAGTTTAGGATCTGCCCCTCAGGCCCGTTGTATAGTTTAGGATCTGCCCCTCAGGCCCGTCGTTAGTTTAGGATCTGCCCTCAGGCCGTTGTATAGTTTAGGATCTGCCCCTCAGGCCCGTTGTTTAGTTTAGGATCTGCCCTCAGGCCCGTTGTATAGTTTAGGATCTGCCCCTCAGGCCCGCTGTTTAGTTTAGGATCTGCCCTCAGGCCCGTTGTTTAGTTTAGGATCTGCCCCCTCAGGCCCGTTGTATAGTTTAGGATCTGCCCCTCAGGCCCGTTGTTTAGTGGTACCCTCCAGGGCTGTGGGGTTATATAACCCTTGGGGTTATATAACCCTGATATAAGTGGGTTATAGTTATATAACTATAACCCCCGATATAACCCTTATATCGGGGGTTATATCGTCCCGATCTCGGAATTCATCCGATGAAGAATTGCAACTCACGCATATGCTTTCATAATCGGAAACTTGGAATGGGGTGACATGTGGCAGTGCCTTAGTTGCCGTGCCATGGGGTACGAGCGTACGACAGCGCCATCCCTGGGTCGGAAATTGAGAACGAGCGTGTTTTTAGCATCGCTGGCTGCGTTGCAAGCATCAAGAGGAACTCTATGCTGTCAGAAAATCTCGATATGATAGTTCACATCAATCAGAATCACCCAAATGATCCATTAATAGGAATGCAAACAACGAAGGGCAGAGTGGATTCTCTCAAGGAGGTTGAAGTGGCTGAGGAGGATATGGCTATGGCACACCCCCGCAATTCCGCACCCCCCCCTGGTTATGTTATGGATTTAAAATTGCGAACCCATGGGTAAATGGGCGTATGTTATGGGTTTCTGTGATCACCCTGGGGGGGTCCGGACATATGTTATTGGATTTAGGACCCCCCATACGTCCCCCGGAAGCCATATGCTATGGGCTTTTCCCTTCGCCTATGGTCCCCCCCAGCACCATATGCGTAACTGTGTGAGAACCTGGATGGCCCATATTCGACCCCATATCCCGATATTTCTCTGGATCTTGTCTCCCTTGCCTTCTGTGCTAAATTCTGGTGCTGACAAATCGGACGACATCGACACGTCGGACTACAAGCAGGCGCAAGCGTATTCCGATTGTTATTTTTATTTTCGTCAAGCGATGCAAATCTATGAGTTTTAAATTTATAATTTCAGCGTCGGCATATAAAATTGAAAATATAAAAATATTACGATTCCAAAATTCAAGATAATAGATATGAAGTTTATATAATTCCGGGGGGTTGGACCCCTCCCAGTTGAAAATGTGCCCTTAATTAAAAATACCTGGCAACACCCAAAAATACCCGAAAATATGGCTATTTCACCCCCCTATAATCTCATATGTTATCGTCGTGCCGTACCAATTAAGGGACCCAGGGGGGGTCGTATGTTATGGGTTTCGCTGGACGACCCCAACCCTCCAAAAAATTATACACCCATGTATCGCATATGTTACATCATTTTACAAATCGGGCCCCCCCCCCGGAAAAGACCCCCGGTATTGCGGAGGTGTGCTATGGCTGACCACTTTGAAGATCTCTTGATCGAAAACGAGATGGTAGACTCTCAGATGGCGGAGACCTTTGAGGAATGACTGCATACGATTGGCTGGTTTTCTTACCCTTTCTTTTATATGGTGCTTGATATTGTTTTTCTTACGTGGTTTTTATATGGTGCTTAATTTCTACGAGTGGTTTCAGAATTAGTTACAAGCAAGTATATGGACGATTGCTTAGTTTTGTTATATGGATTTATTTGATTTTATAGTATGCCATGCATATGTCACCATGC
>LGRX02010381.1:0-29476 GCA_001247695.2 Cymbomonas tetramitiformis | reverse complement strand
AAGTAGACAGGGTGTGGGGGAATTGGGCAACGTGTGGGGGGAGTGGTAATGGTATGGGGAAAGCGGCGCGAGGTACTGGTGGCCTCGGACTGAGGATGGCAGCGGGAAGCCTGAAGGGCACAAAACCGCCAGAGGCGGCGGGACAACTGGGGTTGAGACGAGACCTGGGCGACGGAGGCGGCGCCGAGGGGCTCGGGGTCGATCCACTCGAACACCTCTGAGAGGGGCGCCCCGGCCAGGAGCTCCTGCTTGACCACCGCCTTAACGAGCTCGATGGGCATCGGGTCGAGCATGTCCTGCCGCCACGCCGCACCGCCACGTGTCAGCCGAGAGGTCACTGCAGCAGCCACCCGCTGAGCGCCGCCCTCCCAAGGGGCGCTCGCAAGAGGAGCCACCTGCCGAGAGTGTCCCGTTTCCCCCTTGCCGAGGGGCGCTTCCTTGGCAAGCACGATCCACTGCAGTTGGCACGCAGGTGCTGAGGTGTGGCAGGGACGCCTATGGCTGAGTAGTGCCATTGATCCCGCGATGACTCCAGCAAGCTCGGGGCATAGCGCCGGTGTTTCCCTACGAGTGTGGAGCCTCTGTTCGAGGTGTTGAAACACGAGGCGCGGCGGGAGGTACATAGCGCCGCGTCGGGCGCCACCTGGAGGCTGGAGAGCCGCCGGATATACGGCTCCGCGAAGGAGTCCGGGCGAGTGGACATCATCTGCCCACTCTTCACGTAGAAGCCTGCCACGTGTCAAGCCAAATCCTTGAGCACCGCGAAGCTTGCGTGGGAGGGTGTCTCGAGGGCTCACTCGCGGCCGTGAGCCCCGTGCGAGGTGCCTAAGTCGCCATTGAAGCGACCGAGCAAACTTGAGGAATATCCCGTTAAGGAAGTATACTCGAAACGCCAGATGAGGTTTACGCCACTTTCAGGTCGGGCAGGAGGAGGACGAACGTCGGAAACTTTTGTCAGGAAAGCCGGTCACGGCATCAAGAAGGTCCGTCGCAGCGTTACCTTTCAGCTCGTTTATGATGTTTTCCAGTCTTTCGGCGCCCCACTCGTGCTGCTCAAGCCAGGCATCCTCGTTTCCTTTGTTGTCGCTACTGCAGGCACAAATAATAACGCCCAGCTTAGCACTTGTGATGATATCGGGGCAGTTGTATACGAAATGGGGGGTGGGCTGTTGAGTGTGTGATCATGAGCAACAAGGGTTCCGGCAAGGCTCGAGGCTTGCTTCCGACACATGCTCGGTGACACGTGTCCCACGTCGCCCTTTATTCTGCAGTAATAGACCACAAAAGCTCTGCCCGAAATCGATGACACCCGCGAAGGGATCACGAGTGCAAGATTCTCGAGCACACACGCATGCAGAATACTGCTGTACTACAGCAGACTGCGTTGAGACTCTGCCCTGGTCGGAGGGACTATTTGCGTGCCAAGTTAAAAGGCGAGAGGGGAACAGTATGTGCGAAAGCATTATGTACCCGATACGCATCTCGAAGAGTTTGTATGACAGGAAGATGGGAACCACATTCCCCCAGAACGTTGCGGCACGCTTAATGCGTTCACTCGGAGTGAGAGGCTCGGGGAACTCCACATTCGAAGAGTCATCGTCGAGAGCTGTAAGCCGAGAGCACAGTAATTTTAATAAGTGCCAAATGTTAGTAGTTGCAGAACGTACATCACTGGTGCTCTTTCGTATTGTGCAGCCACTAAAGAGGTAGCAACACTATTGATCAAACGAAGCACAACATTCTCACCGCTGTTACTTCAAATTCTGGCATGGTTAGGAAGTTCATACATACATATCACCAAGAATTTACCCGAAGAACCCAACTTGCTTCGAATAATTGGAACTATCTCAGCTAAAAGTATCTGATACGCGTATATACCTGCAATTTCAGCCGCGGATGCGTGCAGTACGGTTTCCCCAGCGCAAGCCTTTCTTTTAAGAGATAATTCCTGTCTTCTGGAGACAAACGAGGGCACTGGAGGAGCTGTCTGCCACACTTTGGGTAAAGAGTTTCCTTTTCCGCCTGTCCGGGTACTTGCCCGTACAGCACGATGAGTACGCGAAAGTTGAATCCTGACTGCCGGCATGGTGTAGCGCTGCAAACGCAAGGTCAACACAGTTTATGTATCAAGTATGTTTGAGCACGTGTTTTGTTTGGTTGACGTAGACCGTTTTAGTGTGCATTTAGGTTTTTGCTTTGGCTGTTTTTAAACGTCACCAAAGACGATCTCTCTTGTTATTCGCACCTCAACAGTCGCATTGGCAGGACAAGTGGACGGAAAACGCTTCTCTTAATTTGACCGACATCGACAGTCGAGCGGTGTGGCATACGATACCCGCATGGCACAGCAATCGAATGGCATGGCAAGTGTCCGCTTCCGATTCACCTATTCACTTGGAATCTGTACTGTTCTCGTGGATTTCAGGGCCTCTAAAGCACCGGGAAAGATTTTCTTTGGGTAATATCAACAAATACTATTGTCACTCGCACGTCATCGACAACCAATGGTGTTTTGCCAGTTGTACAGTTACAAAAGTCGTATTATCTTAGCTGTCTGATGAACTGTCTGATGTGTCACTGTCATACTGCTCCACATGAGTATAAGTCCAGGTGTACTTCTACAAGTCCAGGTGTACTTGTATATGTCCAACTGTACATTATACCCCGTGGTGACATGACTGTCACGAGCAGTGATCGAGCGAGACATCAGCATCAGGCAAAACAGTCAGACAGGCAAGGCAGGGCGACATGAACATTAAAAATAAAATATTTACCATCGTGTGTAAGAACGCAACTTCCATCTCTAGATTTTAGGGTTTCCGAGGCAAGAGCGAAGAGCGAAAGCTAGTCACTGCAGTTAGGGTTTAGCAGAGCGAACAGTCTACTGGAGGCTATGTGAGCGAAGCTAACATCTTGTAATTGTAGCTAATTCTACTCGCAGAAGTCGTTCCAATCTTCAGGGAGATATCAGCCCAGTCTCCGCTGCATGGCTTCGCGCGCGTTGGAGTAATTGTAGACGTGGCGGTCGTTAGAAGAAACGTGAGAGATGGTGGGGCCATGGTGATAATGGACGTTGATGACTTATAGAACAGGAGATATATGTATATATATTGACTGTCACTGTGAAGCGGAAAAGGGCAGGCGTGTCAGGCTGGTGAAGTCTAAAGTTGATAATAACAAATGTTGAGCAGACTTTAGGGTTCGGGAGCCTGTGACACAGTGACACGGACAGCACTGCAAGTGACAGCCAGGCGAGGGGTGACAGAAAGGTGCACCACTGCTCCCCCCCTATGGGGGGAAAGTTGGCATCTCCGTCACACCACCTCACCCCGAAGGCGGGAGGTGCACTGCAGGGCCAGCCGGTACACCCGGACAGGCGGCTAAAAGAAATGTCAAATGTCAACTCAAAGAGGCCTTTTTCAACCTAGCTAGAAGCAAATCCATGCTGTGGCGCTAGTTGCATTCACATCTCTAGCCCGATACTTAGGGTTTTGGGAAGTCGCCATGCACATCGCCGGTGACAGCGGAGGCTTTGGGCAACCAAATCGGCGAAGAGCGGAGGGCCGGCCAGTCGGCATCGTCCTCATCGCCAAATGCGGCTCCGAAGCAGGCAGGCTCTTCAGGTTCATCAGGCGGCGGGGAGGTGTCCGCATCCTCCGCAGGCACCACCAGAGCGCTGGTGCCGACGGGGTCGATTGCGTCGCCACCACCAAGTGCGAGCTCAGTAAGCCGCACGGAGTGGAATGCCGCAGCCGTCTGGCCCTCAACAGGTGGGGCAGGCGTGTCCACTGCGGGCGGCGGCAACGACATCACAGCAGCGGACGCGTCGAGGGACGGGCGGGAAGCGGCCGGCTTGGACATCTCCAAGTGCTTGTCGTTGGCGAAGGCCTCGATGCACACCCAGGGACACGCACCACGCGTGTCGGGATGAGCGTCCGTGACGTTCCAGAGCCGGAAGCACACGGTGCAGGGGAACCCGGTACCCGACCACTTGCGGTAAAGCGAGTTGGGCGTGTCGGTGACCCACTTGCCCTCCAAGGGCGCCATGGATTGCTTTTGGGCCCGGAGGGCCATGGCAACGGGGCGAGGGGGGTGCTGAGGGGGCTTCTGGCCGCCACCCTTGGGGCGGTAGCCGGAACCCTCGGGCGGGATGTCGGAAGCGGCGGGAGGGGCGGAAGAGGGAGAGTGTGTGGCGAGGGGGCTCTCGTCCCGAAACGCAAGGCGGATGCGGAGTGCAAGGCGGGCAAAGGTGAATGTGGCACCCGCCCGCAACTCGCGTAGCACAACCAAGTAAAGGGGGCTACGTACGGTGATTTCTTGGCGGACTCGGACAAAACGTGCCTGCTTCCGGCTCTGGAACGTTACGGATGCTCATCCCGACACGCGTGGTGCGTGTCCCTGGGTGTGCGTCGAAGCTTTCGCCAACAGCAAGCATTTGGAGATGTCCAAGCCGGCCGCTCCCCGCCCGTCCCTCGACGCGTCCGCTGCTGTGATGTCGTTGCCGCCGCCCGCAGTGGACACGCCTGCCCCACCTGTTGAGGGCCAAACGGCTGCGGCGTTCCACTCCGTGCGGCTTACTGAGCTCACACCTGGTGGTGGCGACGCGATCGACCCCGTCGGCACCAGCGCTCTGGTGGTGCCTGCGGAGGATGCGGACACCTCCCCGCCGCCTGATGAACCTGAGGAATCTGCCTGCTTCGGAGCCGCATTTCACGACGAGGACGACACCTGGCCGGCCCTCCGCTCTTCACCGATTTGGTTGCCCAACTCCGCTGTCACCGGCGATGTGAATGGCAACTTCCCAAAACCCTGAGTTAAACATCGGGCTAGAGATGTAAGATGCAACTAGCGCCACAGCATGGATTTGCTTCTAGCTAGGTTGAGAAAGGCCTCTTTGAGTTGACTCTTAACATTTCTTTTAGCCGCCTGTCCGGGTGTACCGGCTGGCCCTGCAGTGCACCTCCCGCCTTCGGGGTGAGGTGGTGTCACGGGGATGCCAACTTTCCCCCCATAGGGGGGGAGCAGTGGTGCACCCTTCTGTCACCCCTCGCCTGGCTGTCACTTGCAGTGCTGTCCGCGTCACTATGTCACAGGCTCCCGAACCCTAAAGCCTGCTTAACATTTGTTATTATCCGACTTTAGACTTCACAAGCCTGACACGCCTGCCTTTTCCGTTTCACAGTGACAGTTCATATATATATATATATCCCCTGTTCTATGATTCACCCCTCGCCCCGAGGTGCCACGTAGGCAGTCAGCATTTCGCAGTTCGCACTGCTAATAAAACACTCACTGTATTTTATTATCTCATCTTAGCCTTCGTTTCTGCTGCGTCTGACTGACTGTTTCCGCTGTTTGGCTTGACTAATATATGTATATATATTACGTCTTCCATCAACTTGGGGCTCTCGAGGGCGGGGAAGGGTGGGGGTGGGGGGGACTTGGGACTTGATTGTAAAATCCTCGATTTAGGTTTTCACTGCGTATTTTGAAAAATACTTTTCTATAATTATATCGGGAGGCATTTCGGTGTTTCCATCATAACTCTTTGTATGTTCTTTGGAGGCACGGCACCATATCGGCAGCTGCTGGCCCTCGATACGGTCAGGATATTTATTTTGGCGCCCCCGATAGCGCGATGGTCGGTGAGTGCACTCGGCCGCCTCCACAGTGCCGCCTCCGCAGTTCTAGATCTGATGACGTAGCGCTATGGTGTAGGGCGCTATGTGTTGGACTTGCACCTTGAGCGCGCAGGTTCAAGTTCCGTCTGGATCGTCCCGTCTGCGTCTCGTCGGGAGGTCGTTGCCCGATATAATTATATTGTCTGATCAACAATATAATTATATTGGAAGCATTTCGGTGTTTCCATCATGTTGAGCAGAACATCTATTTGTTTAGCCCTCCCGATGAACCCCCTGAAGTGGTGTGCACTTTGGAGGACATCGATTTGGAGGCCTGCCGAGTCATGCCACTTTGCCAGAGCTTATGGACCCCAGAACGTTACAAACCCCAAGTCTAATTTAGGGTGATTCTATGGTTTGGTGTCAGGTTACCCGACTGTAGTCGGCGTCGGCAGTTTTTTGATCACAGCAAGCTGATTGGCTGCGGCGACGGAAGTCGACTTCTGCCGACGGGCATGTCAGGCAATGTCACGCTCCAACATTTCCGAGTTTTTGGAGTCGACGGAATAGTTTGGCCGCGACATCTCGTGACATGAAGCAGCTTTCGTCGACTTTCGGTCAGACCTTGCTCTGTGCATCCTTGGATCTAATGGAGGCCTGATTTTTTTGACGGCTTTCGAGAGAGACGACTCTCTGCCGACTAAATCTACGTGCCACGTCGGAAAAACTACTCTCGCCTTTTCTGTTTTTCACATTGTCGCCCGTATGCCGACGGAAATTGTTCCGTCGCTTTGTACAAAATCTGTCGTTTTGTACAGTTTTCGAATGTACTTAAATATGGAATTTACCACAGGTCCCATGCCATCTTCACTCAAAACGCGAATGTTTTTGCAGATTGTGGGCCTCCACGTACACCTAGGACACTGGTCAGATGAAAAATCGCACGGTCTTTCCGATTTCTGATGTGGAGGAATATTTCCTACGATTGGGAATCTACGTCATGTCGGGGAGGGCTTAATGGAAAAAGTTCATTCTATAAAGGGTAAGACTAGATGCGCCGGAGGTTCACGGAACATGACGGAGTCATCGCGACTGTCATGTGACGGAATCACAGGTTCGATGAGACACAGCCGGCGAACCGGTTTTTTAATTCATTTCTTCTGATTTCATGCCAAGCCCATTGATCACGCGATTTGCTATGACACTATTTTCGTACTTAACTCTACAGTACAGTATCGTTCGCGGTCCGTTGACTTGAGCTTGACCACACTAAGAAAGAAGGTTGGCGCCCACAACCGTCAGAAACAATCCTTCGCCTAACAGGGCGAGCAGTCTGTGCGGCTGCTATGATACTTGAATTGTTCACGTGTTTTGCTTGTGATATTTGTTTTGCGTCTTGCTGTTCCATCATTCGACGGAGTGTGCAGGTGGGATTAGCAGCGCATGTTTTCTAAAGCAACTTTCCCTTTTCGCCAATGGGCACGCACCTCGTGATGTGGGATTCTAAGTTGGCATTTGTCAACTTAGCTTGGGATGAAACCCAACCACATCGGACTCGTGGTCACTTGTTCATTTGGTCACCTTGAATATGTAAGCAAAGTTTGAGGAGCAACGACTTAGTATAAGGCATCGGCTGTTTTATTTTTATGGGTTTGTAGCTAATTTGCGACCTCTTGAGGTGTGGAAGTCGAGGTTGGTGTATGCCAACCTTGCTTGGGCTCAAACCCAACCACATCGGGCTCATCTCATTCACACTTTTTTTAACTTCACTCTCATGTGTTATATGTTTTTTGTTGAAGTTGGGATGGGTCTTAGGCTGATTTCTTTTTTGGGTTTGAAGTTATTATCTTCGAACCCAAAAAGAAATTCAGCCATTCCCTTGGAGCCACGCAATACACCTCACACTTGGTAGTTGTATTGCTTGAACATACTTCTATTGATACACACAACGACGAAGCCGCAGGTTGCGTAAAGATTAAGGTATGTAAGCAAAGATGATTGGAGTGTATGCACTTTCCGTGAACCCAAAAACGAATTCAACCTAAGACTATGATATAATCCTAACATAAGACGCAACTTTGCATAACTACTGAAGCTACATCAAAGATATCAATATGAGTCCGATGTGGTTGGGTTTGAGCCCAAGCAAGGTTGGCATACACCAACCTCGACTTCCACACCTCAAGAGGTCGCAAATTAGCTACCAACCCATAAAAATAAAACAGCCGATGCCTTATACTAAGTCGTTGCTCCTCAAACTTTGCTTACATATTCAAGGTGACCAAATGAACAAGTGACCACGAGTCCGATGTGGTTGGGTTTCATCCCAAGCTAAGTTGACAAATGCCAACTTAGAATCCCACATCACGAGGTGCGTGCCTATTGGCGAAAAGGGAAAGTTGCTTTAGAAAACATGCGCTGCTAATCCCACCTGCACACTCCGTCGAATGATGGAACAGCAAGACGCAAAACAAATATCACAAGCAAAACACGTGAACAATTCAAGTATCATAGCAGCCGCACAGACTGCTCGCCCTGTTAGGCGAAGGATTGTTTCTGACGGTTGTGGGCGCCAACCTTCTTTCTTATTGTGGTCAAGCTCAAGTCAACGGACCGCAAACGATACTGTAGAGTTAAGTACGAAAATAGTGTCAGCAAATCGCGTGATCAATGGGCTTGGCATGAAATCAGAAGAAATGAATTAAAAAACCGGTTCGCCGGCTGTGTCTCATCGAACCTGTGATTCCGTCACATGACAGTCGCGATGACTCTGTCATGTTCCGTGAACCTCCGGCGCATCTAGTCTTACCCTTCTATAAACTACACTTGCGCACAGGCGTAACAGCTGTGCACCTTCAAATATCACGCTTCCAGTAGGAAGAGTCACATTTTTTCTTTCTTTTTCTTTTTTTTCTTTTTCTTTCACTTGCGCGAAAAATTATTCAAAAATTCGATTTTTAAAATTTTCTAGAAAATTTTAAAAAATTTTGACCCCCCCTTTTTGGGCCCTTAACACTGTAGAGGCCGAATTAATTGATTTTACAGTGTTAAGGACCCATTTTGGCGTTTTGATTTGATTATGTCTGATTGACAACCTTGCTCATGCATGCTCATGATGATATATTATGGCTTCCCTAAGTGAATGCTCTTATCGTAGTTTCTAAGGTTGGCCATTGCATGATCCAAAATCTAACTTTTAGATCTGTTTTGCTAAAAATATAAAATGGTTGATTTATTTTACCTTAAAAATTACAAAATTTTTAGTTTTTTAAAAATTTAAACCCCCCCAATAATTAATTTTAAAAATATGACATCTGTACTATAACCAGACAGTCGCCGACGCCGACGCCGACGCACCGTGACGTGACGTGACACCAATCCATAGAATCGGACTTAGTCCATAAGCTCTGGGAACAAGAGTAAGTGCCCGACTAATATAATAATATCGCAATAGGCTCGTAGTTTATACCCCTTGGTGCTGAGCTGCTGACTCGTGACTGTCGGCAGTGACACACTGCAGAGATGCAGGTGCTGCCATTGCCATGCTCGCGCGTCAGGCCGCCTCGTCCAGTCATATTTACATATGTCCAATTAAACATGCTAAAGGTGTCACGTCAGGAGGACAGAAGTTCTCCACGTCATATCCTTGGAGGCTCACGGGCAACTCGTAGAAAGATTGAATTCAGTTTTTTGAAGTTAGGCGTGCAAATGTGTAATGACGTGGCTTAAAGTAGGCTAACGGCTGCCACGTGCAGTAAATCTCAATAAAATCGACCATCCGTTTCACCAACGAGTTTGCGACACTCAACAATGAGGGGCTAATGAACGACAAATGAACGTGAATTGTGTTTCGTGTATGCTGTGGACGATCGTCAGATGAGGTTTCAGATGATCCGTCACATCGAACGACTTAGGGCTCTCTTGAATTAGAGCCGCGAAAGCATTAATTTCAACTGGTGTTTACTCGACAAATAACGAGTCAAGTTCACTCTGCAACAAACGCTTTGCATTCAACAAATGCCTATTTGGTGCCCTGACGGAAAAGGAATCGGAACGCATCTAGGAGGAATCATGGCAGGTGGTAAAGCTGGAGTTCTTCTTTGCATGGGAAACCCCCTTCTCGACATCTCTTCAGGTTGGTTGATTGCTCAGCAATCTCCCCGCTCAGGCTGTGTCGGATTCGGCCCGGCTGCAGTCGGCCAACCACTTCCTGTTCTCATACACACGAGTAACTTGAAAAAGAAGAGTAAATCTTTTTAATCGATGAACTGAAATCGGATATGAACTTCACGTCATTCGTACGCTGGATCTATCGTAGCTCAACGCGAATAGCCGACCTCACTTGCATTTGAACTATAATTACTGTACGATAAACTGACGGAGCACTCTCCCTAGAAAGATTAAACTATGTGGAATAGCATGTATGCAAACACTGCCATAATGACATAACAAACAGGCGCGGAGATGTTTTGGGTGGTCTCTCTGTTCTTAACACGTTTCGCCGCCTCGTCGTGTACGCAGTTGTCGATCAGGCCTTCCTTGACAAATGGGACTTGAAGATGGGTAACGCTATCCTGGCCGAGGAAAAGCATGCCCCCATGTACACGGAAATGGTGGAAAAACTGCCTGTCGAGTATGTTGCCGGTGGCGCCACACAGAACTCTGCGCGCGTGGCCCAGTGGATGATTCAGACTCCCGGAGCTGTGTCTTACATCGTGAGTACTTGTTCCTTATTATATGATATTCTCTAGTTAATATTCCTGCCCGAGACTCAGTGCCCTCCAGCCCCCCTTCCCCAAAGTGAAGTTTCCGTGCTATGATCTGAACTAGTGGTCCTTCTGTAGAGCTCTCGTGGATTCGCAGAGGAAGAACAATACCGATCCCGGATTTGTTTGCGCCTTCAGGGATGCATTGGCAAGGACAAGTTCGGTGAGCAGCTGAAGAAGGCTGCTATCAAGGATGGCGTGAACGTTCAGTATCTGGAGGACCCTTCAGCTCCCACCGGCACCTGCGCCGTTGGTGTGCTCGGCGGCGAACGCACTCTTTGCGCCAACCTCGGCGCCGCAAACAACTACAAGGTCGAGGACCTGGAACTTCCCGCCAAGTGGTCTATCGCAGAGAACGCTAAGTTCTATTACATGGTAGGCTTCCTGTTTCCGTGAGATCCCGTGGAAATCTTGCCACGTTTGGAGTTCCTTACAGCGATCATCCAGGCTTTATAACTGTGTTTGTCGTTTTTATGTGAACCAAGTTGGTGCAGTGGTGACGAGAACTGGGTGCTTGGGGTTCGTCGCAGGCCGGGTTCTTCATCACCGTGTGCCCTCCCGCGATTATGAAGGTTGCTAAGGTACAGAAGTCTCCTTACTGTACCCAGCGAGTAATTAGCTATGTAGATTTAACTCCAAGAATTCCGCTATAATAATTCCATATCACAGTCGTTTTGAGTGGTTCGTTGTCTGTAACGTGCAGCACGCCGCCGAAAACAACAAGACGTTCATGATGAACTTGGCTGCCCCCTTCATCATGCAAGTGCCTCCTTTCTGGGCCGCCCTTAACGGTAAGTATAATATCCCTCGGGTACTACGTTTTACTCTTGACTGTTTTCACGCTTTAACACTTTAACTAGTGTGTCTGGAACAGTATTGAGCAGTGCTCCTTTTAGGGTGATTTCCTCTTTACACATTGACAACGCGATGCTAAAACCGGAGTTGAGTTAAATGCAGTCGACCACGCTTTGATAGGGAGGGTGTGCTCTTGTGTTCCAGAGGCCCTTCCATACATAGATGTGTTGTTCGCTAACGAGACCGAGGCTGTGACCTTCGCTGAGGTGTCCGGCTGGGAGACCAGGTGCGACGTTCAGAGATACTTTTCCAAGGCAGAGGTGCTTGCTCTCCTGTCAGTTGGACTGACGTGTTTTTGGGCCTTTTGTCTGCACCAGGGATGTGGCTGAGATCGCCCTGAAGATCGCAAAAATGCCAAAGACAAACGGTGCCCAATGCCGAACGGTGGTATTCACTCAGGGTGCTGATCCCACTGTTGTGGTTCACAACGGCAAGGTGCGTGGGGTGCTTCAAACTTCCTGGGGATTTCATGGCGTCAGTTCCTGCTGGTTTCATTTCATATACTATGCGATTTCGATGGCCGTATATTTGGTTGATACAGGTCCGAAGATATCCTGTCATCTATCTGCCTAAGGAGGAACTGGTTGACACTAATGGTGCTGGTGATGCGGTGAGTTCCCTACTAGCAAAAGCTTTTCCTGTGTAGTTAGTGTGCTTCACGAGCATGACATCACTTGTGTGTTTCTTACTATTTTGTTGATGTGGTGCAGTTCGTGGGTGGCTTCCTTTCCCAACTGGTATGTGGTAAGGGCATGGAAGAGTGCTGCCGCGCGGGTAACTTCGCAGCTAACACGATCATCCAGCGATCGGGATGCACATTCCCTGACACCCCTACCTTCGACTGGGCTTAAGAGTGTCAACCCTCTTTTTGCACTTCAAAATTTTGGTAGTTGGAGGGACCTTGGTCTAATCTGTCTGCGTCTATATTTGGGTTGTAATTATTATTTTTTGAGTTATAAACATTAATTAGTATTTGCTATTTTGGCTATTCCTTTGTTTCTTGTGTGCAATATTCTGTCTGCAGAACATATTCTCACTATATGGCGAATTCCCTGTACAAACCGGTGCTTGGAACACCATAAGGAAGGGCATTATTCTCAATGAAGTTCCCTATGAGTGTGCTCGATGCTGTCGCTTTTACCGATTCCAGGTCAATGTTGATTATCATTTCCGCTCGCACGAATTTGTGTACATGTGCAACAGAAAATATTACTGGAGATTCCGATTGCGAGTATGTTCCAAAGTTTTACATCGCGAGCTTTATCATGATGCGTAGTCGTCCAACGTCATATGCCATGACCTGCACCTTCCAGCTCCATCTCGCCGTCGCATTTGGCATCGCCCGAGAGTGACTTCATCAGTTCCATGAATGTATTGAACACAAGGCGAACTAGTTTATATACAAACTTGAGAACGACTCTGTCGTCAATAAATCAGAATGGCGCTGTGGAAGCGTGATGGGCCCACAACCCACAGGTCCAGGGATCGAAACCACGTATCATGTGGTTTCGATGATACGTCGAAACCACACGTACCGTGGTACGTGTGGTTGACGTACTGATACGACTCCTGATACAAGTATCACCTATTGATAATCCAGCGGACTTGGAGCTCAGTTGGTTAGAGCGTGGTGCTAATAACGCCAAGGTCCGCGGATCTAGTGCTGGATTTGACACTGTGACACCCGAAACTGTCACATGTCACTTCCTATAGTAGGCTGGGCGACCGTCACCAGTAGACGGGAAACACCCGTTAGGTATTTATGTTATCTCTCCTTTTATCGAGTACACTTTAACGTTCTGATATCGTAACCCTCAACTCAGGGTTTATCTCTTTTCAGCTAGATATATATTACAGCGGAACCGTATATCCGACAGGTTTGGCCCCACTTGCACTTTATTTAGCCACTGCGGGATTGCCACTATGAGTGGCTAAGCTCGGACGCCTGGAATGGAGTGAGGCGCTCCGCGCGTGAGGGTGCCGGCAGTCACGGGTATGGCCTAAATTTTGTGGGTTGATTTACGGCACGCCGCAGCGCTTGGAGAGGATTTTCTTACGGATTTAACGTTGGATTGGTTTACGTTTTCTGGTTGGGTCCCACACCGTTGCGTATCGGCCGCCTACCCCACACGACTTCCCGGAATTGTCTGATCTCTCACGGTTGCTGTATCGGCGACCCGCACGTTTCTTGGCCGCCCACGACTGCCACATCTCTCGCGTTTCATCGCCTCACTCCGCCCCTTCAGTCCTTTTCATCATGGTTGCTTCCACTCGAGCCACCGCTAACATGGCGAATCGCCGACGGGCATTGTCTGTTGGATATACCCCTAGGACTCGGGATATATTCACTCAGTGAAGGTTTTCTCAGAATGTAATAAAGTTGATAAGTTAACCCGATATAACGGGCATAAACAGTTAGGGTTCGGGTTCGGGTGACAGTCATACACACTACTATAGGAAGAGTCACAAAGCAAGCGGTGTGACTATTCCAGCACCCTCAGCCGTGATCGAGAGTCCCCCCATCTGCGCGATCCGGTCCGCAAAGCAGAGGTCGGGCTCGTGCGCGTGCATGGGGTCCACCGGCATCATGTCACCGGCGTCGGACGCCTCCGGGTAAACATGCGTGATTGCCGCCGGCGGTGGCGCCGGCGGTGCGTCCTCGCGGACATGCTTGCAAGCGGCAGCCGAGATCCCGCCTGCCACACCACCCACTGTGAAGCCTCCCATGTGGGTGGCAGGCTGGCAGTAGGGCAGGAAGTCCTGCAACGCACCGTCTCCCCGCTCCGGCTTGAGCCCGAAGGTACACGCCGAAACGCCGTCGAGCATCTCCGGCTTACCTCCCGCTAGAAGGCAGAGCGCATCGAACCGCTCGCCGTCGTGCTCGTCCATGACCGTCTGAAACTGCTCCGCCAGTAGGCATGTGGCACGTGTGGGTGGACGGGGGTTACATACTTAAGTGCATAATTTCGGAAAATGTTATTATACGGCTTGATATTTTTGGAGAAGTTTGGAGAAGGTTTGGACAAACTCAAAAATATAAAATTTTGACATTTAGGGTTTAGGAGTAGTCGTGCGGGGCCATTTTGGTCACGGCAAACCGCAGGAAATCGTGTTTTGCACTTGGCATGCATGCGCGTCGCATGAATGTGTTGATAAAAGGTCACCGCCGAGTTTGGGGAGGTGCACCAAGTTAGTTGAAGGCACTTGAAAGTTGCATAGCCAAGATTTTAGGGTTTTAGGGTTGCTGGCGGGTGAAATATTGGCTGTGAGAGCAGGGGTTTCGCGTATGCGGGGTCCGCTATAAAGTGCATAATTTCGGTAAATGTTGTTATACGGCTTGATATTTTTGGAGAAGTTTGGAGAAGGTTTAGACAAACTCAAAAATATAAAATTTTGACATTTAGGGTTTAGGAGTAGTCGTGCGGGGCCATTTTGGGCACTGCAAACCGCAGGAAATCGTGTTTTGCACTTGGCATGCATGCGCGTCGCATGAATGTGTTGATAAAAGGTCACCGCCGAGTTTGGGGAGGTGCACCAAGTTAGTTGAAGGCACTTGAAAGTTGCATAGCCAAGATTTTAGGGTTTTAGGGTTGCTGGCGGGTGAAATATTGGCTGTGAGAGCAGGGGTTTCGCGTATGCGGGGTCCGCTATAAAGTGCATAATTTCGGAAAATGTTGTTATACGGCTTGATATTTTTGGAGAAGTTTGGAGAAGGTTTAGACAAACTCAAAAATATAAAATTTTGACATTTAGGGTTTTGGAGTAGTCGTGCGGGGCCATTTTGGGCACTGCAAACCGCAGGAAATCGTGTTTTGCACTTGGCATGCATGCGCGTCGCATGAATGTGTTGATAAAAGGTCATCGCCGAGTTTGGGGAGGTGCACCAAGTTAGTTGAAGGCACTTGAAAGTTGCATAGCCAAGATTTTAGGGTTTTAGGGTTGCTGGCGGGTGAAATATTGGCGGTGAGAGCAGGGGTTTCGCGTATGCGGGGTCCGCTAGAAAGTGCATAATTTCGGTAAATGTTGTTATACGGCTTGATATTTTTGGAGAAGTTTGGAGAAGGTTTAGACAAACTCAAAAATGTTATTTTTTGACATTTAGGGCTTTGGAGTAGTCGTGCGGGGCCATTTTGGGCACTGCAAACCGCAGGAAATCATGTTTTGCACTTGGCATGCATGCGCGTCACATCAAAATTGTGATGCCCCAAGTTTGTTCAAATGCTTGAGCATAAATATGCAAAAAATGTTATCATTATTGCATTGTGAATGCCAAATCCCATACTATATATTTGAATGCAAAAATTACAACAGTGATAACACGCGCTCATGCTCGGCAGCAGGCATCTTGTACACATCCCCTCTTTTAACTAGGCGCACATCGGTTGCACGCACGGCTTCACAAGAGATCAAGCACTTTTTACTTGTGTCTAGTATGTAGTCATCTCTCACATCGGCATCTTCCCATTCAAAGTACCTCCCCGAAACCACAAATTCTCCCGGGGCAAAATATTGCCCATAGTCATCTCGGCGCCCCCTAGGTCCAACCTCCGTCACGGCGGATAACGCCTTCACCAAGTAGTAGGCGTGTGTGCGGTCCGCCGGGTCTCGGTGGACCGCGATGATGCATCCGCGCCGCACCGCTACACTCACATCACTCGCATACTCCTCCACCAACTCCCGCACCCTTGCCGCGTCCGCACCCGTTGCGGGCGTCAATTCCACCTCCCTCCACAAATCCACATGCGAGCTCTCCAAACAGTTCTCGGACGTCGGCATGGACGACACACATTCTGCATAGCATGACACGCAATAGCATGTCCTGTCGCGCACCAGCAACTTCCCCTCCACGCCCGATCGCACCGAATGCAGTTGCAAAGTGCGCTCCAAAGATTTGTATGCGATGCGCGCCGTGTGATCAACCGCCGACAAACCTCCCGCCACCTCTTTCGTCGCGTCCTCGGGAACTAGATAAAAAATCGTTGATTGAATGCGGCCCTCGACTTCGTGTAGCTGGTGTCCGCGCGTGTGCGCAACCTCTCCACACAAAAAGCATAGAGATCGGCCGCACACAAGATCTTCCCATACCATTTGTCACCCTCCGAAATTACCGCCACCGCCGCCGCATGCTTCACGTGTGCCCCCGCTCCGTCCTGCTCCCCTTTAGCATGCGCCGTCTCAAAGAAGTTCCGCTGACAAGGAATCCCCAGCGACCATTCCATTTTGCTGTTTCCCACGTCCGCGAATCCCGCCGCGCACTTGTTCTGCCCCGCACAACCATCCGCCCATTCGTGAATAAATATTGGCTTCGGAATCCCCCTTTTCTCAAAGTACTCCTTGATGATCACCTCTCGCATGTACTGAATGAATCTGTGATCATGCTTGCGGTCATCACTGATAAAGTACACATAGTCCTTTATCACAACCGGTTTCTCCGCCGTGGACTCTACCCCATCGACTTCCTTGCACGCGTGCCGCCATAATACACACACCAACACAGTAGCCTGCTTCACCACCCAGTGCAAACTCTGAACTTCCCTCGGGATGTTCAACGAATGGTTCTCGGAGAAGTCGAACCACCACGCCGTATGCCCCAACGGCAAATCCGTGATACACGTCTTAAATTGACGGTGCTGGTGCAAGGCCATGAATGTATGGTAAGCATAGGGACGCAAAACCGGGCAGGCCCCGACGCCATTTAGCCTCCGCCACTTCCACGATTCCGACGCCGCGTCCTCGCACAGAAAGCGTCCATTGCACCGACAGTTTGGCGACTTCCCCGGTTCGTGCCCCAGCAACAACGTTTGCAGCTTAGATATCAACGCCCCCAATTTCGTCTTCTTCTGCAAAAACTGCAACCTCCTAACCTCTTTCCCTTCGTCGTCGTACTTGCCCGTACTCAGAGTCTCATAGCACGACCACCTCACCTCCTCCGCATATTGCACCTCCTTCTCGCACACTTTAAAGTTCTTCAAACCTCCGCACTGTTTGCAGGTTTGCAACAGGCACTCTATGCGGTGCTTATCCCCTTCACGCGGGCACAACAGACTCTCCGCGAACGTGGAGGTAGACTTCCCCGCCTTCACGATGCCACACACTTGCCCCGTCGGCGCACCCACCGCGCTCTCCCTCTTTTCCTCCGCCGTCCGTGGCACTCGGGGGCAACACTTCTTATCCTTGCACGGGCACTTCTTGTGCACCGCCTCCCGTGCTTCGTCGAACCCTTTAAGCACCATGCGCATGTCCTCGTGATACCTACAACAACAAGAGATGTTGTCCCTTCTTGTCAACCGTACCACATTGTGCGGTTTGCAAACTCCGCCTTCTCAAACGACCTTTGCCCCACCTTCACGCTTGGATATTTCGCCACAAATCTCCGGTACACCACTAGTTGCGAAGCCTCAAGCCAATGCTTGCTAACGTACTCACGGGGCGTCTTAAGCTTCCCCGTGTGTGGATCTCTTGCCAACACCACGTCCTTCTTACAAGGACTCACGCGCGTGTTGTCCGGGTGCAACCAAAAGTCGCGGATGAGTGCACAAGTGGCTTCCGCCATGCACACTGAACGACGCCCACGTCGCTTGGGGCGCGTCACACCCACGTGCAAGCTCCTTCGTGCACGCTCGGCATTGCCCACCCTCGCACCCGCCAGCATGTTTTTATGCCCCGTGATGCCCGCATATCCTACACGCTTATGCACGCCTAACATTGTTGTCGCTGCGGTTAACACTTGCCCCTCTTGCATGTTCTCGCCAAACACTGCGGCCGCCACTGCAAGCTTGTGCTCCTCGTTCAAGTTAGAATTCCTACTCGACAGCGCCCCAAAGACCGCAACCAGGTTTTCTAGAATGCAGTCCATAGCTTTGGTCTTCGCCATTTCTGTATCACCGAACAACGCTGCGCGACAGCGTTGCAGCACACCTACCGCCACTTCCTTTGGCAGCGTTTCAATGTACCCCCTCACCGCTGAAGCGATGCGGTTTGGGGACCTACTAAAAATCTCGCTCATCTTCCCTATCCAGTGGTTCCTGTTTCCTCGCTTCTGTGGCGTGTATTCCTGTGGTCTGTCAACTTCGTGACGTGTCTGCGACCGCCGCAAACCATCTTCTTGCCCCTCTATCCCTCCTTTGGACACTTCGCGCGAAGTGTCCAGTTCGTCTGGAGAAGAACATTCCTCTTTGTCTGAGCTGTCAGGAAGCTGACAATTGCGCAAGGGCGTGGAAGTCGCCTCAGCTCGTGCAGACGCCCAAATATCGCACACCGAATCCAACTTGGTAACCAAGTGTCGAAGCGTCGGCATAGCTTCTTGCGGTAGGGGCCACACTCCAAGAGGTATGGTGCGTGCGGAGTCGCCTACTTCTACTAGAAGAGGTAGCAAGTCCATAAGAATTGGCGGGATATCCCAGTCTGGTCCAGGATTGTAGCTCGCGTCTGAGCCGCACAAAGCTAAAAAGACGCTCATAGCTAGAATGACATGCATGATTCCACATAACTGCCCTTCTAGTAGCCAACGTCGATCATCCCGAACCACGGTGAACTTCACGTGGCCTTCCACGATGTGCACCCCTGCTACAAAAAGGTATGCGCACTCCTCAACAGTCGTTCTCACGCATTTTGTCACAGATCATAATAGTTCATAATAGCTTCGGGCTCTCTACAAATAAAGTACAACCGCACCGTTGAAGCTTGTCGGATTGGGGCGCCGCTTCGTCCCACCCATATCGTTGTCGTTTCTACCACGCTAACCACATATCAAATATACATGAAATATATTCGTGCGAGGGCATGAGCTTCCTCGCACTTCCATCACCGGTCACATTCTTGAAGAATACGAACGCGTTTCACTTCGAAATGGCGTGAAGTGCTTCATGATGTGGCGCTTTGGAGTTCACCAAATCTGTCAGCGCTCCACATCATAATTTATATCGGTGGCATAATGTTGTGTGCATCGTGATGTGGCGCTTTGGAGTTCGATCAAGTTTTATCGACGGACTCCAAATCTGTCAGCGTTCCACATCATAATTTATATCCGTGACATAATGTTATGTGCATCTTGATGTGGCGCTTTGGAGTTCGATCAAGTTTTATCGACGGACTCCAAATCTGTCAGCGCTCCACATCATAATTTATATCCGTGACATAATGTTGTGTGCATCGTGATGTGGCGCTTTGGAGTTCGATCAAGTTTTATCGACGGACTCCAAATCTGTCAGCGCTCCACATCATAATTTATATCGGTGGCATAATGTTGTGTGCATCGTGATGTGGCGCTTTGGAGTTCGATCAAGTTTTATCGACGGACTCCAAATCTGTCAGCGTTCCACATCATAATTTATATCCGTGACATAATGTTATGTGCATCTTGATGTGGCGCTTTGGAGTTCGATCAAGTTTTATCGACGGACTCCAAATCTGTCAGCGCTCCACATCATAATTTATATCCGTGACATAATGTTGTGTGCATCGTGATGTGGCGCTTTGGAGTTCGATCAAGTTTTATCGACGGACTCCAAATCTGTTAGGGTTCCACAGCGAAATATTTTTGCGTGGGATTTTTGTATGTGCATGGTGATGTGGCGCTTTGGAGTTCTGGACGGACTTGAAGGCCCAAGACTCCGCCTTTACTGAATTGACTTATGCTCCTGAAACCTAAGAGTAAGTAGCACGTTAACACCTTGCCCCAGAAACATGGGGGCGAACCGTGGAAAACAGGCTGTTGTGAAAGCTATTGCGAAGAAGAAAGAAGAGAATGTAGTGAAATGTGTGGTCCGCGATTGTGCGGTCCCGAGAACTATTGTACCGAAGATCCAATGCAAGACGTGCCAGGGCTACTTTCATTTCGCGTGTTCTAGCAATGAGGAGGTTGGAGTAATATGCAAGCAGTGTGGTCCTCGGCCGGGGAAGTGCGTTTATTGCAAGAAAAGCGCGAGCATCATGACTTGTGGTGTTTGTGGAGGTGGTTTCCATCCTTCATGTCAGCGAAAATTCGGGACTGGCGATTGTGGTTTGCTCACAAATCAAAAGAACTGTGGGCGCAAGGAGTGCGAGCAGCGATCAGAGTGTACTGCTAGTGAAGTGGCGGAAGATGCCACCGAGGCCACCGTTAAAACGCTGGCCTCAATTGACGCTCCCCGCGCGTTGGCGGGCTTGGCCAAGGAAGCGCAGAGTTCTCGAAGAAAGTCCTTGGACTGGCCTACTAGCGCGCTGAAGACCGGCGACGCTGGTGAGCACATTTTTCAAAGTGGTCCAATAATATAACGTTGTAATGAGTTTTTAGTTCTATTTATGTTTCTCGTCCTACTTGTGTAAACGTGCTTGGTTTTGGTGTTCTATGAATTAGGTGGGCTCGCCACGGCTCCGCCCTCACCCCCACCGCCAGCACCAGATGAGTCCTGCTTCATATGCGAGAAGGACGATGGACGTGGTGTCCACAGGTGCTCGCACTGCAAGGCTAGCTACCATAACGTGTGCATGGTAGCCAAAGGCATTGAAGAGGTGAACAATTGTGGTAGGCCGGAGTGCATGGCGAAGCGCACGGTCTACCCAACCTCCCAAGCCGAGAGAGACGCTGTGAACCTCGCAAAACATGGTGCCATGCTGCTGGAAGGCGCGCTCGAGAACAGTTTGCCGTTGCTTGCGGTGCCGTCGGCGCGGCCCCCGCCCCTTGTTCAAGCGGCCACACCCGAGGGCGTTCGGGTGGGTGTAGAGGGGCCGTCGGGAGGGGCGGAGCAACCCGCGCATGCTCCCGCCCCCACCAGCACGGAGGTGCCCGCACCCGACACCGCAGGGCTGGTAGTGAACGCGCCGTCGGGAGGGACGGCTCAACCCGCGGATGCTCCCGCCCCCACGAGCACGGAGGTGCCCGCACCCAAGACCGCGGGGGTGGTACCGGACGCGCCGTCGGGATCGGCGGAGCAACCCGCGGACACTCCGGCACCTGCCTTGTCCATGCTCTCGGAGTTCTCGGCATCGGCTCCCCCACCCCTTGAAGCGGCCACACCCGAGGGCGTTCGCGGGGGTGGAGAGGAGCCGTCGGGAGGGACGGAGCAACCCGCGCATGCTCCCGCCCCCACCAGCACGGAGGTGCCCGCACCCGACACCGCAGGGCTGGTAGTGAACGCGCCGTCGGGAGGGACGGCTCAACCCGCGGATGCTCCCGCCCCCACGAGCACGGAGGTGCCCGCACCCAAGACCGCGGGGGTGGTACCGGACGCGCCGTCGGGATCGGCGGAGCAACCCGCGGGGGGTGTAGAGGAGCCGTCGGGAGCGGCGGCTCAACCCGCGGATGCTCCCGCCCCCACGAGCACGGAGGTGCCCGCACCCGAGACCGCGGGGGTGGTACCGGACGCGCCGTTGGGATCGGCGGAGCAACCCACGAACACTCCCGCACAGGCATTGCCCGTAGGTGGCCATCAGCTGAAGCCTCGGTGGGAGGACCTGGATCTGCCGCAACGTGTTCACTCGTACAACAAGTACATTAACTTTAGGCCGCGGTATGTGTATGGCGACGGCTTTGGTGGGAAGGAGGGATACGCCGAGAAATCGAACGGGAAATTCTCGTACGGCGGAGTGGTGTTTCACCAGGGTCACTCGGGGGGGGTATGTGGTAGGCTCAATCCTGCACATAAAGAATAAAGGGTGGTTTGTCCATTGCGGGGGGCCAATCGATGGGCCGAACGCCGACCCGGAGATGTTTCACACCTTCCGCATGAACAAGCTGAACGTGGGCGTAACGGACAAAGCCCGAGGGGAGGCTTACTTCCGTGACAACGAGCAGATCGACAAAGTGTTCCAGGTCCTCCGGAAGTTCGTGCCTCAACAGATTGCCGTGGAAAAAACGCAGGGCTTCCAGGAGGGCGTGTCCGTCACGGCCCCGTTGAGGCAGGTCAATACGGCGGACCGGGTGGAGTTAGGACCCAGCGTTACCCGTGACGACTACCTCTTCGTCGACAAGGACGCGGCATCCGTTGCCCCTAGCCGTGGGGGCGCGGGTTCCGAGGGGGATACGGTCACGGAGGATGCTACACCGCCTGAGACAATTGCGTCTCAGGCGGTGAAAGGAAGGAAGCGCATGAGGTCGGATTTGGCTGACGGCCACACCTTGCAGAAGCGGGTTGCCGCGCCTGCGCACCTGGCCGTTCCACACCGAAGGGGGAGCCAAGCACCGAGCGACGTGTCGGGTAGGGCACTTGATGCTGGCACGGGGAAAGGCACGGGGAAAGCTGGAGGTGGTCGTTCTCGAGGCCGGAGGTCAAGTGTCGGCAGTGGGGTGCTGTCACTATCACAGGCGGCGCAGGTGTATGTAGAGGAAGGAAGAAGTGGACCTGTGCAGGTGGGCGTGACGAGTGAACAGCTGGAGGAGCTGTTGAGGAAGCAGGGAGAGGAGTTTGGTCGGAGCTTGGAAGCGTTGGAGCAGAGACAGCAGAGCGCACTGGACCGGCGCTTAGAGCTGGAGCGCGCTAGTTTTGAGACGCTCCTGCCGCAAGTGCCGGCCTCCGAGGAACCGCGTCCGGCACCTGTGGCGTCGGCGACGCCCACGGCGGAGCAAGGGACGGAGGGTGAGATCTCAGGTCTGGAAGCAGTTCGTCAGGGCGTCCCGCAGGCCCAGCAGCAGGAGGAACTCCTCCTGGCCCAGCACCTGCAGCAACTCCCACAGTCACAGGCTCAGGTGCATCAGGTGCTGCAGCCCCAGCAGTTTCAGCAGGTGCTGCCGCCTCAGCAGCTTCAACAGCCGCAGCAGCCCTTGCAGCTGCAGCAACTCCCGCAGCCCCCGTCTCAGCTTCAACAGGTGCTGCCGCCTCAGCAGCTTCAACAACCGCAGCAGCCCCTGCAGCTGCAGCAACTCCCGCAGCCCCAGTCTCAGCTTCAACAGGTGCTGCCGCCCCAGCAGCTGCAACAGCCGCAGCAGCCCCTGCAGCTGCAGCAACTCTCGCAGCCCCTGCAGCCGCAGCAACTCTCGCAGCCCCAGTCTCAGCTTCAACAGGTGCAGCTACCCCAGCAGCTTCAACAGATGCAGCAGCTCCAGCAGCTTCAACCGTTGCAGCAGCCCCAACAGCTTCAACCGGTGCATCAGCCTCAGCAGCTTCAACAGCTGCAAGAACTCCAGCAGCTTCAACAGCTGCAACAACTTCAGCAGCTCCAGCAGCTCTCGCAGCTTCAGCAATCCTACCAGCTGCAACCACAATTGCTCGCGCAACCCCAGCTATTCGCGCAACCCCAGCTATTCGCGCAACCGCCGCAGCTGCTCGCGCAACCCCAGCTGCTCGCGCAACCGCAGGTGCTCGCCCAACCACAGCAGCTCGCCCAACCAGCACAGCAGCTTTTCACCCTGACCGCGGATCAATTGCAGGACCTTGCTCGTGGGGCTTCACGCTCACGTGTTTCCTTGGAAGAGCTGTTCGACAGGCGCTAGCTTAGAAATCGTTTGCCTAACTAAAAGTGCTATTTGAGCTGTCCCGAGAGCCGCATCTTGGTGCTTCGTGCTACAGTAAGCTGCAATTTTTGCATAACTCTAATAACCTGACACTACGGTAATTATGTCACTTGCAAGTATTCATACATTAGATTGTGTATGAACATTGGAATATAAGCATGGAAATGCACTTGCATATTGAATTGCTCTTTATTTTCAAAACATCGGCCGTGTGCATGACACGGCAACCATCCTGATATTTGCAGTGAACAAATTGGTCCCGCGCGGCTCCTGCAAAACCCAAAATATCAAAATATTGCATTATTTTGTTTCTACGAACCTTCTCCGATGTTCTCCAAAAATATTAAATCATACAATATAATTTCCCGCTTGTTATTGGCCTTGTAGCGACACATTCATATGCCGCGCATGCATGCCAAGTGCAAAATTCGATTTCCTGCCGTTTGCAGTGACCAAAATGGCCCCGCACGACTACTCCAAAACCCTAAACGTCAAAATTCATATTTTTGAGTTTGTCCAAACCTTCTCCAAACTTCTCCAAAAATATCAAACCGTGTAATATCATCATTTCCCGAAATTGTGCACTTTATAGCGGACCCCGCACACGCCGAACCCCCTCTCACAACTAATATTTCACCCACACCACCCCGCCAGCAACCCTAAAACCCTAAAATATTGGACATGCAACCTTTTACTGCCTTCTACTATCATGTTGCACCTTCCCAAACCTTGTAATGGCCTTTTATAAACTTATTAATGTGTCGCGCAAGCATTCCATGTGCACAACTTGATTCCCTGGTATTTGCAGTAAACGAAATGGCCCCGCACGGCTACTCCAAAACCCGAAATGTCAAAATTTTACATTTTTGAGTTTGTCCAAACCTTCTCCAAACTTCTCCAACCTTCTAACACTTCTAAATGTCATTTTTTCGAAAATTCGTCAAATTATGCATAAACGTACCACCCACACGTGCCACATGCCAGTAAGTCGTTCTCGATGTCACCGAGGGAGAAGCTGTGGAAGCTTCCCCCCGCGCCGTGCTTCCCGCCGTTCGGGCAGTCGCGGTGCCAGTGGCGGGCTTCGTCTTTCTTGCACGTTGAATTCTGGCAGAACGGGATGAAGTCACCGCTGCCCTTGTGGAAAGCAACGCGCTTCCTCACCTGCGACTGCGGCCAGTTTCCCCCCGTCGGGAGGTCACCTGCCGCAAAACGAACACCGGAGCCGCCTCCCCCGTTGCCGATTTTATTCTTGTGCGCTCGTGGGGTAAAACCCCGCCCGTTGACCTTGTCCGTGAGGACCTTCAGTTGTCGCTTCACGTCGAGGATGATGGCCGTGAGGTCGGACAGCTGCGAGGTGTCGCCGTCAGTGGCCACGGCCGCTGCGGACAAGGTGAACGAGGCAGTGTGCGTACCGGCTGCGACGTGTCGGGCGTAGCACTCGAGGACCCATTGCTGAATGGTGAGGAGGTCCACGGCCGCCCGCTGCTGGTGCGTGAAGAGCCTCGACACCACCGGCGCGTAGAATCCAGGATCCAGCGCCGCGAGGAACAACTCCTTCACCTCGTCATCGTCGAGGGTGTTGCGCCTCTTGGCGGACCGCAAGGCCGCGTTGAAATCCGTGATGGACTCGGACGGGTCAGTGTAGGCCTTGAAGCGGACGCCAAGGAGGTCCGATGTCCCCTGAAAGGGTGCACCGGAGTCCAGCAGCCGCCGCGCGAGCTCCAGAAGGGCTCGCTTGCCGTCCACCGGGTGCAACGTCGCGGAAGCCTCGAGCCAGTCACCCGCCGGAGAGGCGGGACACACGATGAGCTCGAGCGTCGAAAAAAGAAGCTTGTTGGCCTCGGGGCGGATGGCCAACGTGGAGTCCTCCAAGTCGAAGAGTGGCGCAAATAAGGCGTCCTGCGCCTCGAACGCCTCCTGGAGAGCAGGCACCAGCTTGGAGAGAAGCACCTGCGCGTTGGATTCCGTTCCCGTAAAACGGTCATGTTTCTCACGGAAACACTTCCGGATCACGTGCTTCGCCACGCTCTCGTCGAAGCGCTCACGGGTGAGTGAGCGAACACCCGCCAAGAAAACGGCTTGGGCGGAGTTCGCAGCCGGAACACCAGTAGGTGCCGGCGTAGCCGGCGTGACGGAATTACGGGCAGCAGCGGAGTCGAAAATCGTAGCCAAAGAGCGTCGGCGAGACGCCATACTTGAGGTCAATCTAGTCGCAACCATGGTGAAAGAGACTGTAGAGACGAAGTGAGGGAAAATGGGACGAGGTGCGGAAGGAGCGGCGGCCAAAAGTCGTAATGCGGTTGTCGAGGAAAACAAGGGAAAGCCGTGGCGTAAAAATCTCCCCACGTGCATGTGGATGCAGAGTGACGCGGCCAAGGAAAGTGGTGTCGGATCCGACCAAAATTTCCAACGTCAACCTCCAACGCGAAGCGAGGAAAATGAAGTTCGCCTCGTGCACAAGCCTCCCGTAAATCCAATCAACCAGGCATCAGCTAGGCCATACCGCTCCGCCGCGCCTCTAGTGGAGCCCCTCACTCCATCTCAAGCGTCGCTGTTTAGCCAGACATGGCTAAAATTCGCAGTGTCTAAATAAAGTGTGCGTGGGGCCAAACCTGTTGGATATACCCCTAGGACTCGGGATATATTCACTCAGTGATAGGTTTTCTCAGAATGTAATAAAGTTGATAAGTTAACCCGATATAACGGGCATAAGCAGTTAGGGTTCGGGTTCGGGTGACAGTCATACACCCTACTATAGGGTCATACACGCTACAAAGCAAGCGGTGTGACTGTTCCAGCATTGTCTACGATTTTTGATTTAGAGGCTGCGAGGCACGCGAACACTCCGGCCACGCCGCCGGCGGCACAACCGGCTGCCAATTCAGCGGGAGCTACGTTCCTGGCATCGGTGCGTACCCTTCAGAGGGAGCACTTCGACATGAAAGTGTCCAAGTCCGTTCGTCAGAAGTTGTTCGGGCGATTTTCCGGGACTGAGTGCCACGCATCGGCGCTGTTCACTAGGATAGTTTCTGCGCTGCAGGCGGCATTTGTCACGGAGGACATTGGCTTTGCACCCCTTTTTCTGCTGGACGATGCTACCCTGCCCGTCCGCGTGGAGGCCAACAGCTTGTTGTTCTCCGCGCTCGAGCTGATGGTTGACCCCATGTCACCCGCGGCTGACTGGATGGACAGACTCCTCGCACTCCAGCTTCCCGTCCGACGGTAAGCGTGTCCTGCTTGAGTTTGCCCGCCGCATGATCCCGGCGGGTGACCCCTTTCAGGGACAGGCAGACATGTTGGGCATTCGTATTTCTGCGGGCGTGGATCCCCATGACGCGATCGGGGATTTCAACGCCGCGCTGAAGGCTGCGAGGACGAGGGCCACACTTTTGGACGAGGACGTCAAGGCCCTCTTCATCAAGGCGCTGGACACCGTCTTCTACCAGCCGGTGGTGTCCCGTCTGCTTCTCCACGATCAATGGGCCGGTCACGACCTTCTCACCATCCAGCAATGGGTGCGTGAATGCTACGCCGCCCACGTGAAGGCGGGTACCGCCACTGCGTCTGCCCATAGGTATTCGCATGGGACACCTTTCATGGAGAAGGGTGACGGCAGCTCCGGTGATCCGGGTGAGCTCGCCGACTTGCGCACAATGGTCTTGGACTTGAAGAGGCAATTGGCTGCGTTTGTAGCCTCCGACCGGTCCGAGCCGTCCCCGCGCGGGTTTACTCCCCGCGCTGACAAGCAGGACCGACGCATGAAGACCAGGTTCGCGGCCGACCCCCTTCCCAAGGGCGAAAATTGGTCACAATCCATCTCGAAGAAGGTCGCCTTTCACCGTGACACCGGTGCGACCGTGCCGTACTGTCAAAATCAGGTGTGCGCGAAAGGCAAGGCACGGCATTGGCATCGGGACTGCCCAAACGGGGGCCGGACCGGCCTCTCGGCCTACGCTTTCGCTGAGGAGGCCGAGAACTCGGTGTTGGCCGCGAAGTTTCAACATGCCATCGACCACGGCGACGCCGTGGAGTTCGACGCCCTCTGCATGCTCGCGGGCGGGAGACCGGACATCTTCGCCGACCTCTCCGCGTGCTCGTTCTGCGAGGAGGACGGTGAGGCCCTCGTGTCCGCCATCGCTGAGTTCTCGGAGTTAGCACGCACGGCTGGGGCGTCCACTTTCAACGTCAACACTTTCACCGCCGACATGCCGGTGGTGTCGGAGCCGGCTACGCACTCCCCGCCCGCGTCGGTTGAATCCGACGAGGAGTGGACCGGTCCGCCTAACCCCTTTTACCCTCCCGTCACCCGCACCTTTGCCGACTTCATTGAGAGCACGGGGGGTCGCATTGGGGGCGCCCGACGAGCCGCCCGTGAGCATGAACATGCTCTCCGCGATCGAGGCGCCGGAGAGCGTGATGGACTACGAGCCCGCAGCCTACGCAACGAGCGTCGAGAGCGACGAGGATGCCTCGGCTGGACCGCCGCAACCGCGGTACGGCTGTGGGAGGAGCATTCCCGGCTTTGGGAGGTCTTTCCTTACCTCGTCTTTCGTGTGTGCACTTTTCGTGATTTGTGCTGCCGCTGCGCCGCACACCGTTTCCGGCGTCGGTGGTGCCGATGCACGCGCATGCACGGCTCCGCCGATCGGTGGTGCTGCGTGGACTGCCTCGGCAGTCCCAACTGCGGAAACTTCACCGCCTGCCCCTTTACGTGGCGTGCTGGACGACGCAGTGGGTGGTGCGGTGCCGGGTGCTATACCGCCGCGGAGACAGGCGCGGTATCGAGAGCTACGACAGGGATTCCGCTTCTACGGCTTTCTCCCGCTGCCGCCAGAGCTCGTGGATCCTGATCCACCAATTCCTTCTTCACCGCCATACTCACCGCCGCCGTACTCGTCGGAGGACGAGGCGCCGAGCTCTGGAGACTCCGCGGCTGAGATCGACAATTCCTCAATTTCGTTTACGCATGATTTACCACCGGCCCCGGAGGTCGGCAACTACTACACCCTCACGCTGCTCCGAGCTGGCCGGCCAGTTCCGGGGACCTATAGTGGCTGAAGATTGCTTGCACCGTGCCTGCCTAGAGATTAGCTAGTGATTAGCTTTCTAGATGTGCGGAGGAGCTCTCTGAGTTTGAGCTGTGTTTAGGGTTTTGGCACTTAACCGCTGTATCTGACAATCTTTGTTGACCGCCCTGACCAGGAGTACAGGCCCCCAGTTGTGCTACAGTTTCCTCCTGAAGTTGAGTAGGGAGTTTGTTGCTTCGTTTCACTACTAGCTCCGGTCACCACCCGGGGTGGTGTGCTGGATTTGACACTGTGACACCCGAAACTGTCACATGTCACTTCCTATAGTAGGCTGGGTGACCGTCACCAGTAGACGGGAAACACCCGTTAGGTATTTATGTTATCTCTCCTTTTATCGAGTACACTTTAACGTTCTGATATCGTAACCCTCAACTCAGGGTTTATCTCTTTTCAGCTAGATATATATTACCCGCGCCCTCCCCTTAGGGCCACCGAGAGGGAAGCGTCCGCGAGCGGACCGCTTTTCTTTTGGGGGGGAGAGAGCGCGCCGCGAGTGGCCGATGGCAGCCACCGCGAGCGCGCCAGGCGCACCGCCATTGCATGCGTGTCGCCACGGGGTGAGCACACCGGCGACGTGCTTACCCGCGCCCTCCCCTTAGGGCCACCGAGAGGTAAGCGTCCGCGAGCGGACCGCTTTTCTTTTGGGGGGGGGAGAGAGCGCGCCGCGAGTGGCCGATGGCAGCCACCGCGAGCGCGCCAGGCGCATCGCCATGAGGC